>JBBJLR010000018.1:7872756-7884149 GCA_037577145.1 Brachypetersius gabonensis
CACACACACACACACACACACACACACACACACACACACACACACACACACACACACACACACACACATATTCAGCCTCCCTGACGCACTATATTTCATTTAGTCATTAACCTTCTGGCTTACCAAATGTTCTTGTAATAAATCCCAACCTGCTAGGAAAGGTCGGTGTCTCTCGCTCTCTCTCTCTTTCTCTCTCCTCACCCTTTCTCTCATTCCCTCTGTCTCTCTCTCTTTCTCACACTCTTTCTTGCTGTCATCACAGCCTCTCTTTGTCTCTTCTTTGATCTCTTATTGTCTCTCTTTTTCTTTCACTCTCACTCTCTCATCTTTCTGTTTCTACCTTCATTTTTTTGTCTCTCTCTCGTTCTTTCTCTCTCTCTTTCTTTCTCTCTCTCTCTCTCTCTCTCTCTCTCTCTCTCACTCTCTCTTTCTCTTTCTTTCTTCCTCTCTCTCCCTCCCTCCCTCTCTCTCTCTCTCTCTCTCATATGTATGTGATAAAGATGGAGATGGTCCGTTACAGTCTGGTGAGGTTATTGCATTGCAGTTTGCTGACATCACTTTACAGCTTTTCCGAAATTATCATTCATTCTGTCGATGAGTGTTTTATTTATGCCCGAGTTATTTTTTCTCCTCCTGTCAGACTGCGTTTGCGCTCTAGTCCCTGCGTGTGCAGTCGGAGGGAAAGTTCCATGAGCAGAAAGTTGCAGAACATCCTGTTTTATTGTGAAGGTTTTAAAACTTTGTGGTGGAAAGAGGCTTTATTACACTCAGTAAATACACTTTCATGCTGTAACGCTTTTGCGTGAGGGGTGTTTCTATTTTAATACATGCCACGGGAGGATGATTTGAAAATGATTTTGTTACCCAATATGGGGCAGAAGAAGAAAAGAATGGAGGAAAATGAGAAAAAGATGTGCAGTTATCCTGAATATTGTACTCGGTCTTGAAGGAAGATTATATCTCTGACTAAGGTCAGTAAACCAGACTCTCCCTCTTCTTTTGATGACCAGTGTTTATTAATGTATTAGGCCGTCTGACAGACCCCCCCCCCTCTGTCTCGCTCGCTCTCTCTCTGCCTCGTTCTCTCTCTCTGTCTCTCTCTCACTCTGTCTCTCTCTCTCTCTCTTCACTCTTCTTCATGCTGTTTCTTTCTTTCATGTTCTTTATCTCTCATTCTCTCTCTTTTCTCTCTTTTTCTCATGCCCTCCCTCTCTCCCTATCTCTGTCTACTTCACGCTCTCCTTTCTTCATCTCTTTTCTTTTCTCTTTCTCTCAAACTCCCATGCATTCTTTTTCTCTCTCTCTCTCTCTCTCTCTCACTCTCTCTCTCTATCTCTCTCTTTCTCTCTCTTTCTCACTCACTCTCCCTCTCTCTCTCTCTCTCTCTCTCTCTCTCTCTCTCTCTCTCTCTCTCTCTCTCTCTCTCCACTTCCCCCAGAGACCTTTTAGAAGATGCACAAAATTACAGCCAGTATCTGCTTCTGATTACTTGTACTTCATTCCCCTGAGGATGCAGACATGCACGGAGGCAGTCGTGCAGATGATGTGATAAAGAGCACGACATCAGGCAGCACAAAGCTGTAGGCTAGTAAAGCATCTTTCCTGAGTGTCTTTATGTAGAAGCATTGGGGTCATATTTATGTTTGTTTGGTGTTTTTTTTTTTTGGACGTTTGCATTATTCACTTTAGCGACATCCTTGTTTTGCCATGTTTCAGCGAGAGCAGATGCAACAACAGAAAAACTGTTGAAAAGTGCTGTGTCCCTTTTGTGTGGAGCCTCAAAGTGATGCTGACTTTCAAACCCAGCCGTGTAATCTGGGTTAAAGGCTCATTATCATTTCCTGTAGGTTCCATTGAAAGGTTGACCCAGCTTTCTAGGCCTTCATTTATCCTGTCTTTAATCCTCGTGGCGGTTTATCCGCCGTACCTGATTCTCCCACAGAGCCGGTCTGAGAGGCACCCTCACTGTCCGCCTCCCTTTATTACCTAAAATCTCATTGTCACTGCAAGTTCTCCTGCATAGCAAAGTCTCCCCCTACCCCTTCCTTTTTGGGCATTTTCCCACCAGCCATGGTGCTGTTGTTCTCTGAAGTTCACTCGTGTCATTGCCAGATCAGATGCTCTCCTGGAGTCCACTGAAATGGGTTGGAGGGGAGGGGAAAAAAATAAAAAAAAGGAAAAAATAAGCGAACCTAAATGTGAGCCTTGTTGCACACCATGCGACTCAGCCCTGAGTCTTTCATCTGCCAGGCTGGCCCACTGCTGTGTTCTTACCCGTCACTCCCCTCGTTACACTCCCTCTTCCCTTCTCTCCTACTGTCCTTTTATTACACGCTTTCTCTTGCTGCCAGCTTCTTTTTCCTCTAATATCCGCCAGCTTGGGACCCAGAGCCTGAGAACTGAACCACGGACCTGCCATGTGGTTTCTCTCACCATGGAGCATGTCTGAAGTTTGATAACGGCACTTTTCAGCCACTCAATTTGAGGAAAAGTAGAGTGATAAAGTGGAATGAGCAAAACAAAGCGACTCCTAAATGACCCCGTTCATTCTGCCTCCACCCCGCCACCGCCACCCCCTTCTCCCACACTACCCCCCCACCCTCATTCCATTCTGCCTTCGGTGCTAAATCTAACAGTGGAACCATAATGGCAGTTCATCAGAGCGCTGTGCAGCAAATGGCTTCTCATTGTGCTTTTTGAATAAGAGCGAGCTCGAGTGCGATAAGCTAATTTGGTGCTTTTCGCGAACTTAAACCCGATTGTTTCTGCGGTGATGTACACATGTAAATCCCCTGCCCTTTAATATCTCCACAGTGAGAGGGAGGACGGTTTCTGCCTCCATTCTCTCTCTCTCTCTCTCTCTCTCTCTCTCTCTCTCTCCCTCCCTCCCTCCCTCCCTCCTTCTCTCTTTTTCCCCTGCTGCTCTTCTACAGCTAATGGGCTGAGATCAAATCACCAGTCACTTTCACCCCCCCAAAAAAGTTTATATTCCCTATGTAAATTCTTTAACAGCATATCTTGGCTGATATTATGCTAGCCAGAGAACATGAATAGCAATGAGATGGGAGTATCTCTGTCTGCCCACTTTTTTTATTTTCTCTCAAAGCGAGTTTCAGCTCAGCTTTTCTTCCTCTGGTGTTTTATGCTGGTGTAGCAGAGCATGGCCGCCACCCCTAAGGTGAGGAGAAGCCGAGCGGCGAGAGGCGCTGACCTGGGCAGCAGGGGTCAGTCGCTAAGCCCTGGGGTCCCGCAGAAGCACAATGACCCGCAACGAGGACACATCCGCTCTGGCAGAGGCCCGGTCTTACAAAGAGCGGGCAGCCACACGTAGTTCACATCCCACCAAAAGAATGTTGAAATGGCAAAGAACAGAGAGGAGGACACTACTAAGTTCAGAACCTCTTCTCTTAGTATATATATAAAATAATACTCAGTAATGCTGATTTCAGAATTCAGAATATTCAGTATATTACTTCTGGCGCTCCCAGCGAGGGGCAGCCTGTTACGGCAGCCTCTGCTCTTTTTCTGTTTTACTCTCTTTAGTTTTTTATGTAACTTAACGCGTTTAGTTCTAGTTTTAACCATTTCTGTTCGGTATTTATTACTTTTTTCACCTGCAAATTTCCCACTTGTGGGACAAATAAAGGTTTATCTTATATTAAACTAGTTCTTCAGTCTAACATTAAAATCCATGTAAAGCACAGTTGACAATTTGCCACATGTCTACAGTTTTTGTACTTTCTCTCTTAGAGCATCATTTGTATTTATTTGTATGGCATAATGGGAAACAAATATATAATAAATGTGTCATAACTTCTGCACATTAGCAACAGTTTTTTTCTTCCAAGTTTTTTTTCCCCTGTATGTTATTTTGAGAGAAAAACGCCATTGTGCAGAAGTGTTTACTTATTTACACTCTCCAGTGGTTTGCATGTTATGTTCTTACTTTTCTCACTTATTACTGAATTATTTATAGAACAGTTAATATTTTGATATCATATATCATGATATCATATTTTAATACAAATATCAAAATTGAATAATAATGTTGTGAGTGGCATTTTAGCTTGTGGCTTGTATGTTAGTTTCCAGCTTCTATTAAACCTTTGCATAATTTTGTCCTTTTATAATACTGAACAATATAATTGTTTCACTATACTTTATATTACATGATATTTTAGGAGGTTTTTGTTCTCACTATGCATTGTATTACATGTGCTTATATGTTATGTTTCACAATACAATATGAACACTGAAAATATAAATATTGAACTTTTATACTGATGAACACTAATTCTTAGTAACTGTTGAACACAATAATGGTTAGTAGCTGTTGAACATAATAATGGTTAGTAACTGTTGAACATAATAATGGTTAGTAGCTGGTGAACGTAATAATGGTTAGTAGCTGTTGAACATAATAATGGTTAGTAACTGTTGAACATAATAATGGTTAGTAGCTGGTGAACATAATAATGGTTAGTAGCTGTTGAACATAGTAATGGTTAGTAACTGTTGAACATAGTAATGGTTAGTAGCTGTTGAACATAATAATGGTTAGTAACTGTTGAACATAATAATAGTTAGTAACTGTTGAACATAATAATGGTTAGTAACTGTTGAACATAATAATGGTTAGTAACTGTTGAACACTAATTATTAGTAATTAGTATATTTCTGAAAACACTGGCGGTGTGTAGAAGAGAGAAGAGTTTCGCTTAGTGAATGCAGAGTGCGTTTAGAGTATAAAGAGCCACGGCGAGGACGGCTTGGTATCTGTGGATCCACTCAGGCGTGTCCTCAAGCAAGGCAGAGGTGCGACCTCCTGACCTCATGATCCTGCTTGACACCACGGGCTGTAATGATTGTTCCCAGCCGTCAGGGTCTGCTGATCACAGCGTGGGGGTCTTCCTGCTGTTTTAATGCACCCTCGGCTTCGCTATTGTATCTAAGTGTGGAGGAATGCGCGGGTTCCTCTGTGGGAGCAAACATTACACATGGGCCGAGTATCGCTAGGTGTGGAGCGGCTCCAGATGCTGCCGAGCGATCGGTACCACGCTGTGCCGAGGCCAGTCCTGCTTCCTTTACGGAAACGTCCTCTCTCAGACCGTTACAAATTTCCCGTTTGTTTTCTCAAGCCAATTTCAGATCTCTGGGAGCGATAAACCCGCGTGTGGCGTAATCCTATCCTCCAGGTCCGAGGCCCTCCTCTTACGCGCCCCGACGCCAGAGCGGGGTTAGTGTGTGTGGGAATAGGCTTTTTTTCCCTTCTTTTCACCCCCCACCCGAGGCTTGGCATTGAGTTTCTCTGGATAAGTTGCACGTGCTGTCGATTCGGCCCGGGAAGTCAAAAGTCGACCCCGTGCCTCGGCCAACTCCCCGCGGAAGTGCTTACCGTGTTTTTGCACGAAGCCCGACTCCGACACGCGGCTTTTAAACTGTCGTTTAGCATTTTAAATGCACGTATCAATTTCGCCGAGGCAGTCAAAATGTCACGGCCGAGCATAATAATCCATCTGTTTAAGTGAGCCTTCAGCAAAGAAAAAGAAAGAGAGAAAGAAAAAAAAGGTGCACTTCATAAACAGTCATTTGCAGAAATGGATGCTGATTTATTCTGCTATTGATTGCCTTTAACTCATCGGAGAAGCGAGAGGAAATTCGCCAGTGATTTTGTTGCCTCGCGATTAATAGAAAGCCGAGGTGCTGAAAGTTTGAAGTTAATTCTCCGCTTCAGTCAATTTTCTGCCAATTTGCAAAGTTTTTCAGTCGCCACGATCGCCTGTGACTCTTACGGGGAAGATATTGATGTTTTCGCTTTTGCTCCTGGTGTTTTTTTTTTCCCTCAGTCTTCTGAGGATCTCAGCAAATCTGCTTTTACTTTACACTCTCAGTTACTCGAGAAGACGACTTCAGAAAACCCTCTTACAATAGCGCTGGCTCACGGCCAGTTTAATATCAGGTCATTAGGATAAACCGCACTTTTAAACGAGGCCTGTCTGGTCATTTAGACTTTAATTAGGATCCACGGTGTGTTTGATTATATGAACAGATTGATCTTCTGCACCACATTATGAAACGTTTCCCCATTTACTTTCTAAAAGAAATGCTTGTCAGCGTTTAATGTGATGTTGTGAGAATGTTCTCTGTCAACCGGCTTCAATCATCCTTCCAGTGCTGTAGAGTTAATATTTCCAAGGGATGGATTTCTCTCTCTTTTTCCTTTTTTTCCTCCTTTTGCATGTATTTCTTCTAGATTTATTTTAATCGCCCTCGGGCTCCGATCCGCAGCTTTATTTCAGGCTAAGGAAACAGAACCGAAAGACATGTTTATTCTTAAATGTCATAATGTTTAAGTTTAAGTGTTTTTGTTTTCTTAACTTTTACAAAACAAACTTCACAAAACTTCTTTCTTTCTTTTGTAAACTCTCTCTGGAGAATGAGTGCTATTGTTGAAATGCTTTCGTGACCAATTTATCCAAGGGATTAGCAGGTAAACCTCGAAACCTGCACACCAGCGAGGATTTTCTCTTCTTTTTGCCCATTGTCTCCATCCCTCTAGCTCTTGTTTGGTAAAAGCTTCACAAACATTTGGTTTTATGTCGTTTTTCTTCGATTTTGCAGTCGTCACAAGCAGAACGGAGTAAACTGAGCAACTGCTTAACTCACAACATTCAGATCATTTTCAGAATTTTTCTCACATTGATTGTTCGTCTGTGAAATGTAACATGATCTCAACAGGCTCCATGACCCATAGCCACCATAAGAGAACAGTTAAGACTTTCTTAAAGAGCCCATAACCCAGTTTTCTTGTTTTATTCTTTTGTCCTGATATGATATTTTTTGAGACCATCGTAATTATTACACTTTATGTACGGATTCCACAACCTCTCTTTAATTCTTAGAATTAAACACACTGTTTTATTCCTGTGCATTTAAACCGTATACATGAAAATAACCTGTTCTGATTTAAAAGTGTAGGCTAAAACACTCCATATAATGAATGGACGGGGCTAAACTGCTGTGGGCTGAACAGTCAGATGTATGTAAATGTGTTGGTTTCTGTGACATCACAAACACAGTGAGTTCGAACTTAGCCGTTTTTGCAGCTTCCATATATAGAGCGTTTCAGCCTGGATTTTGAAATAAGCCAATCAGAACCGAGACCATTTACATATATCTGCCTATTCAGCCCTCAACAGTTTAGCCCCGCCCAGTCATGATCGAGTTTTAAGGAGTGTTTCAGCTAAATAGGCAGATTAATGTAAATGTTTTTATGACATCACAGACATGATGAGTTCCACTTCAGCTGTTTTTTGCAGCTTCCATAAGTGAAGTGTTTGTCTGGACTTTCAAATAAGCCAAACAGAACAGAGACCATTTACATATATCAGCCTATTCAGCCCATAGCAGTTTAGCCCCGCCCATTATTAATGAAATTATGTGGAGTGTTTCAGCTGAATATGTATAAATGTGTTTGTTTCTCTTGACGTCACAAGCACTTTTTAAAATGGGCTGTTTTTGTAGCTTCCATATGTGGACTGGAGAGTGAACATTACACTCTGAACACTGTGTTTACATTTTTAATGCTTTGTGTGTCTAATGTCGCCCTTTAAATGTGGTACAATCACTGTTCACAGCTTGACCACTCAAAGCATGTGGCTAAACGCAGCCTTGCTCAGTTTAAAGAGTAATTATTTGAGATCCGATAACGAGGAGTGTCTGGTTCTCTCTCAGGGCCGCTAGGTTCTCAGGCCTTCTGTGCAGCGCCGAAGCTTCAGTGTCATTAAACTCGAACAGGCCGCTTTTGGGGCAGCAGAGCTCTTGAAAGCCACAGCTGCCACGCTGACAGCTTTACCAGACCTCTTGTTGTTTCTGCCATTATCGCTGTTTTTATTGCGCTTTCATGCATGAGTCTCAGGGTCTTAAAAGCTGGACCAAAGGCTGGCGGCTGCAGGTGAGAATTCCCACCGAGAACGCCGAGCCGCTCTCTGCCGAAGGTCCGCTCCCCAGCCGTTATCTGCTTTTCCGAGCTCGTGTTTTGCTTCCCAGAAGGTTTTAAACACAACAGTCCCGAAGGTCTCCAACTCCTAGGAGGGGAAAGAATGCGCTGCAAAGGGGTTTTCGACTGCATCCACTTTTCAAAGCTGGATCCTCAGGGAGCATAAATACCAAACCTGTGCCAGAACACAAAACATACAGGACGATTCTGTGAAGGGAAAACTAACTGCGTTGTTGAAATGAGGGGCCCAGGTGTGCCCAAGAAGACAACAACTTCACCTCAGACTGCAGATATATAGCTTTTCTGAGGTCTGTGAAGAGATTCGAAGGGGAAAAGGTCCTGCGGCGGTAGTGCTGCTTTTAAATGGAGGATGGGAAAATGGAGTTCACTGATTTATTTTTAAATTCAACACAAATATGAAAGATCTGGTGCAATAAAACATAGTATTAAGAACTTTAGAAAATGGCATCATCAGTGTAGCTACACATTGCAGTGTTGTTGCTCTAAACCAGAGAACCATGCAAAGATCAATTCATGCATTAAAAAAATTAGTTTTTGCTGTTCCATAATGAAGTATTGGCTTTACTGAAGTACTGATGGCACTCCAGAGGTGGGCAGTAATGATGGTATTTCTATGTTACATAATAAATTGCATTACAAACAAAAAAAAAACTTTGTCCTGATATCTTGACGTATCATAATGTTATATTTTTGTGAAATCACCCACCCCTAAGCTCCTCCATTATATATGAGGAAAGGTGTATGTTGACATGATGTGTTAATATTTCGTCACATATTTGCATGTTTTCCTGTTCTACGCCGTCTTTTCCTCTTTCAATCGGCTGTCGTTTGCGAAACCAGCTTAATGACAGGTGGGGAAACAGGAAAAGCTGGGATTTTTGCTGCTCTGCCTGGAGCGCAGCGTGAAGCATGAATACCCGTCAGTCCGTCTCGGGTTAAGTGGCGTTGAGTGTCAAGGTTGGGTAAACTGGTCAGGGCTGAAGTTAAATGGACCCCCTGCAGGGTGGGCTTGTATGGCTGGGGCTTGACCCCCTGATGCGAGGAGTTTCTTGCGCTGCTCTTTAGAGAAGGATTCCAACAGCTGGGAGACGCGACCCCACGCCCTGCCGAAGCCGTTCTACATGAGGCGGATGATGAATGGAGCACAATTAGAGTGTGGAGGTCAGAACTTTTAATGTGCGCTTTGTGCAAAGCATCACTCCCACTGAGGCGCCCCCAACTCTTCCTTTTGGAGTGTAGGAACTCGTACACAGGCTTTGGCGCAAGTCTGGAGTTATTTTAACCACAGTTTTGCAAAGTCATTGTTAGAGTCTGTGTGTAGAGTCACGAATTTTAGGTTGGAGCTTAAGATCATAAGGGAAATGTGTGTGTTTACACATTTCTATATATTACTATAGAGGCCAGTAGTTTGAGATCGCACTCTGATTTAAAAAGTAAATGATGCACTGGTTTTTCAAAACATTAACAATACCTTAAACTAATTTAACCCCCTGGTTTTCAATGTTTTGTGGTTTGTAGCACAACATTTAGCCTGAAAAAAAATTTCACTTTGTGTTGGATCATGAACAAAGAGGAGCATCACTCCTCAACATCACACAATTAAAGTATCACTGGACAAAATGTTATTCTTTACCAGGATAAGGATTCTTCGAAATTGTGCCAAAATTAAATAGAGTACAAAGAAAAGCAAAACAGTTAATAGTTTTTTTTTCTCCCATCGAGCTGCATGGGACGTGCTGAAATGAGCGTCCAGCAAGTAAAACAGAACCGTTCTCCTGCTTGAAAATGTGCTGATGTTTATCATACATTATTAATTAAAGATATTGAAACGCAGGTCTTGTGTGGTGAAAGGGTTGTCTGACCTATAACACAAGTGGGGGAGGGGGTTTGGGGGGCAGGGGGCTGACTTGTGATCCCCTCTCCTCTGAGGGGAGCTCTCTGCCCCTGTACCATGACAGGGCGTCTGGATTTCTGGGAGAGTGCACATACAAATATATCATCCATACATCCATCAGCTCAGTGCACACAGCCGTAATCTGTTTACATTCCCTTTTTGAGAGGACCCCGGCTGTGTGCTCCTGTGAAAGGAGCTAAATGTACACAGGGAGCATGTCTGGAATGCTCTTTTAGGTGACTGGGTTTCAGTTGTTTAGTGTATTTGTTGAATAAATTGTAAATACTGTTTTTGGGGGATTTCAAGCCCCTGAAGTTTACACATTTATCTGCACAGGGTTTTTGCTCTTTCCTCTGTTTTACTATCATTTTTAGCTGTTTGAGTTGTAAAAACTCCGGTGAAGCTGTGCCCACCTATTTTACTCTTGTGCTAAGTCTCTCTAATAAGGAGCGCTTCAGTTCAGACGGCTCTTTGCGTGACGTAAAGGTCTGGGATGCACAGCAGAGGCAGCTTGTAAAGTTTAAAAAAAAAAAAAATAATAATAAAAAAAAAATTACTACTTTGTTATACGTGAACACAGCACACAGTGTAAAAATCTTTCTCTGTATTTAACCCAAAAAGCAGCAGGCAGCCAGGAACACAGCACCTGGGGAGCAGTGTGTGGGCATGATACCTTACTCAAGAGTACCTCAGTAGTGCTGCTTGCAGTCCTTGGATTCGAACCCAAGACTTTCCCATCGCAGGAGTAACGTGCTAACCACTAGGCCACCAGCTGCCACTTTGATGCTCTAAGCAAAGACCTGCTGCATCCTGCATTCATGTGAATGGTACTTTAAAATAACCATCTACCTAAACATTGTTGCAGACCAAGTACGCCCCTCATGGCAACAATATTCCCTAATGGCAGTGACCTCTTTCCACAGGGTAATGCACTCTGTGACACTGCAAACACTGAGGAACATGACAAAGGGCTCAAGATGTTGACTTAGCCTACAGATCTAAGTCCCATGCATTTATATGACTGGGGTTTTGGGTTGTAGCTTTTGTTTCTATATCGAAGTGACAAGCCTTGAAAGGCCTCATACTGTAAATGAGCTACATCATAGTAATAGATCATTTTTAGATGGATATTTTATATCATTGGCTCAGGCGAGCAGCAATATTTTATTCAAACTACTACTATAAATGTTCTATTTTGTCCATGTGGGTTTGAAATACTAACTTCATGAATAATAGTTGCAGCCCAAGTGTAGCCAAAGGCTTGTATGTGTTATGTGCATCTTCCCTCAGTAACAGTTAGCCTCACCACTGTCTCATGAGGCGTGTGTGTGGTGTGTGTGTCTGTGTGGTGTGTGTGTGGTGTGGTTGGTGTGTGTGTCTGTGTGTGTGTGTGTGTGTGTGTGTGTGGTGTGTGTGTCTGTGTGTGTGGTGTGGTGGGTGGGTGTGTGGTGTGTGTGTCTGTGTGTGTCTGTGTGTGTG
>JBBJLR010000018.1:7903695-7916329 GCA_037577145.1 Brachypetersius gabonensis
CTAGCCTGCCACATCTTCATTTCACTCTGATTTTAGGGTGTCTACACAATTGAGCCCTCTGTGAGCTGAAAACTTTTCCATGAAAAGACTTGGCATCCTTTTGTTCCTAAGACATTGCCCTGTCGTTATTTGTATAGATATCCAACTTCATGTTGAGATCTGATGTATCTAATGTGTTTCTTTAAAGTGTTCCTTTAATTTTTGAGAGCAGTGTATATATATGCAGGTCACTTTTGTTTTATACACTATTGAGCACACCTGGGAGAAATGTAAAAATAATACATATAAATTATTATACGTTGGAAATGTTAAACTACGTTCAGATAATTTTGCTACTGCAGCAATAAAAACAGTGACGTTAAGAGCAGAGTGTGTGTGTGACTCTGTTTCATCCCATCAGAAACTGAATCAAGAGTGAAGCTGCTAGAATACAGACCATAGAAAAGCTGCTGTACACACAGTACTGCACTCACAACACATATGGAGGTGTTTCTGCAAACGAATAGCATTCTGTCCATTCTACACACCCATTTTACTGCAAATTGTAGAAACAGTGAAACAGTGAACAGAAAATGGGGAAAGTGGGTTCTTAGTTTTTTTCCGTGTCTGTATGTACGATTCTGGAGAACCATAATGCACATCACACAGATTCAGGAGGGAACAACCTCCCAATCCCCCTTACACCAAATTCAGCATCTAACAGGGTGTCCGCGTGGTATTAAAAAGTATTAAAAAGTGATCAATCAAAATTGCCAAATTTAAGGTCATTAAAAGCGTTAGATTTGGTTTTAGCGGTATTATTATTAAAATAAAAGGTATTGTTTTTTCAGACTATGAGTGAACTTTTGAGTGAAATTCTATTAGGCTTTAGCGTATCTGGGCACATAATCAAACATCCTCGTCTCAATCCTGAAGTCTCACATGGTTTAAAGTTTTCCGTCGCTATGATGGATTTTCGTCAATGTAGGGCACTAAAGCTCAGTTTTGAGATTGATGCAGATCAGAAGAAAAAAGTTTTGTTGGGGGGTAAATAAGCTTCGGCAGACAAAGTTCTGGTAGGGCTGTCCTTTTCCTGGTTAAATTACGATTTAGTTATTCTTCCTAGAAATAAAAATTAACATTATGGTTTCGGTAGTTTGCGTAAATATTGAAGGCTGAGTAGTAGCCTACAGGCTACAAGCGGTTTTGCTTTAATGCTGACGTCATATTCAGTGGTCGCACTGGTCCTTCGACAACCGGCTAGTCAACTGGCTTATGTCCAGACAACCATCAGCGAAGTTTTCTGACAGCTGGGTGATAGACCCTGCGTTTAAGGACTGGCTCAAGCCTGTAGTAGGGAATAACCGACTTATTGTTCGGTCTGTAAAAAAACATTGATGTCAGCTGGGTGGGAGCTAACGCACTTCTGCCATTAGTTCATATTAGGCCTATAGTACATGTAAAATTTTTTGTTTATGTTAAAATCA
This sequence comes from Brachypetersius gabonensis, assembly GCA_037577145.1. NCBI lineage: Eukaryota > Metazoa > Chordata > Actinopteri > Characiformes > Alestidae > Brachypetersius > Brachypetersius gabonensis. The sequence goes on from JBBJLR010000018.1 coordinate 7,905,162, forward strand.
AATCCATGCAGTGAATGCCAGCCAGTTTGTTGGAACAAACTATGTCTTCGTTGCACATTTTATGTAGTTTTGTTTTTACTCATGAAGGGAAATCAATGTGCAATATGTGGGTCAACATCAGTGAGTCTGTAAATCTATTCTGTTGTACTGTTGTCAAAATCTGCGTAAATGTTAAAAAGGTATTAAATGGTATTAAATTTAACTTAAGGATTGCTGTATATACCCTGTCTAAAGACTGCTTTGCTCATTTTCGGCCCTCTCACATACACACACACACACTTTCTCACAAACTTTGTATTGGACGAATCGTGTTTCAGGTTCAGTACCTTTCTTAAGCCTCGTAGTTCACATTAAAGTGAGTAATACATTCTATGTGTTGATAGTTTCAATAATTTAAGCCCAGTAATGGTAATTTTTGATCACTGAAACTTTTAAATGATTACCTCGTCTTTTTCAAGTGTTATTATGTGAGGAGTCCTGGTCACCGGCTGAGTGAACTCCAGTCCTCAGTCCTCGCCGTACCCTGTGGATGAGTTTTACTGGCTGTGCAGTTCTACTCTGCTAGATTCCCATGACTGTGTGTGTGTGTGTGGGTGGGCTTGCGCTTGCTTCTTTGCTTTATATGGCCTGAGGCTTACAATCGAGACGACTAGTCGAGCTGCAAATTCACCTTATTTAAGGACCATGTTAACCTGTTAATGCCCATACTCCCATATACCACTCAGGACTGGTTATTTCTTGCAGATGCTCCACTGAAGGCCTGGCTGATTAGAGCACAGAACTGGCCTAATAGCCTGGATCAGAACAAAGCAGGATAAGACCCATAATGTTATTGATTTAATGTATTTTAAATGTCTTTATTTACTTATTTAAATGCAACAGTCTAGGCCTGTACATATTTCATATTTTTTTAAGAACATTACATCTGCCTTTTTTGACAAATACGTGCCTTATTTCATAAAGTACTGTTTACTGGATTACTGCTCTGTTTCTGTGGGCTTCTTAAATAATTCATTTGCAACCTTTAATTACATTGAAGTTTTAGTCCTTATAAATATGCACAAGTGTACAATGTTACTAAAGGTTTGATTTCTTAGATCAGGAAACACAAGAATCTTTAAAAAGTCAAATTAAACAGGATTTACTTCTAAGAATAAACTAATTAGTCTTAAGTCTAATTATTATTACTGTAATTAATAGTAGTAGTAGTATTACTGGGAGTCTCTTTTTCTGTATCGGCTGGGAATGCAAATTTTATTCAGCCTGATAAGTGTTTAATTAGGGATCTCATTAGGCCAAATATATCCATGCTTGTCATGCTTCTTTTACGAAAACTACGAAATTATTTGCAAATGAGTATAAAGGGATGAGTGTGTGAGCGTTTTGTTTAAGCGTTTGGCCTATGAATGAGACTCAGTACACCAGAAACCTAATTTTCTCCGAATTAATCTGATCTGTGTGGCGTGTTTGGAGTAGGTCCGTTTGAGAGCCTGTTAATCTGTGTTTAATATGGCATGAACAGCAAAAGCCGTCAGAAGAAATCAGAAAAATCAGAGGAATGAACCACCGTTCGGAGTGCGCTGTGTTATTAACTCCCTGGTGTACTGCAGTGAAAAATAAATAGTATGGCTCTGGCATGGAGGGATGCAGAGGAGGCACAGCTGGCTCATCAGGCTCTCTCATATCCAGGGTTTTTGTTTGCATGTAAATACCTGTTTTTTTCAGGAAAAACTCCCCGAGTTCTGAAAATTAAACTGCTAAAAAAAGAAGATACATTTCAACCACTCCTTCCGTCCAAGCTGCATATATTTTATTGAATGTAGGACTATATGCTGCAAAAAAATCCATGCTTTTGTAATAATTTAGATGCAACAGACTTATTGTTACACCGATAAGGCTTGCTCTGGTTGGCTGCTGTGCTTTTAATACGATGACATTGTTTAAGTGAAACACAGACTAACCAGTCATAGACAGTGTAACAAAAACACATCAGTGTGGAAGAAAGCGGCTAAAACCGAATCGTGTTATGCTTTTTTTTTTTTTTTTTATTGACTATGAAAAACATGTTGAGAGACTCTCAGTACTTTTAAATGACTTCATTTTAAACGTATTTGACTCAAATACTTATATGACCTACAGATGTTTTTAGGAAATATTTCCATTTGCCCAGAAAACTGCTCAGACACTGTGGCTGTCCTCAGAATAACTCTCATAATCAACAGGAATGTTGGATTCTCCCTGCTGAGAGGGCCGTCTTTCTCCGCTCGCCTCTTGCTGTTGAGGGTCAACCTCGTTTCCACAGCCGTCGTCTCATGACAAATGAAATTACTCTGTAAATTACCTTTGTGCCCAGCTAATGCACCGACACTGTCATCGTCTGAGTTTGTATTTTGGATGCTGCGGTTGCGTTTGGTCTTGACTGTAACACTGGACCTCAAAGTGAACATCCTGACATGTGTACTCTTCTCCCGCCTCATTTTTTGCGACCGTCCGATTCAGCTTAGTGTTTAGGCTGCCGAACACAAGCGTGTCGACCAAATGCCTCGGCTTTCCAGCGCGCGTTAAATGCTCAGTGTGGCTGGAATGTGGACTATTTCCTTTCATTTGGTTCATAGCACTGCAGTCAGAGATAGAGATAGCACGCTCTTCAGCGCGCCGCTGATTTTCCTCCTGCCCTTGGGGTAAACGTACGGAGACTTGGACTGCGAAAGAATGCTATTGATCCAGGACGGCCAAAATAATCAAATCAATTCTTTTAAAGCCTCGCTCAGTTCCTCGCAGACTTTGATGCGGAGCATGAAGGGCTGAGTGAAAGCTCATTCCTTCTTATCAAAGAGAAATTTGCCCAGTCTAACAAGCCCTCTTTGTTCACTCCAGCATTCTTTCCTCTGTAAAATACAGTTTCGACGCTGAAGTGGAATTGAAATGTCATATTTTGCACTGATTTTTTTTCCTCTCAGCAGAAACAGTCCGTTTTTTTGTCTGGGTGTGTGCGCTTGTACTCCAAAAGTCGATCACTGGGGGGGTTTCTAAGCGTCAGGAGAGAAAATTGTGGCCCATTTTGTTTACAGGTCAGTGCGTGTAACCTGTGAAACTTCGATCTGAGAGTTGCAGAACTTTCAAGGGTCTGTTCTGTTTCAACAAAAACACCCCTCAATGCTTTCGCCTCCCCGCAAAATCCAAAACAGGCCACCGTGCTTTTCTAGTAAGAGTAGCTTCCCACCGCGTCCCGGCAACTTCCAGCACTTTTCCCTCTAAAACACTTTGCTTTGACAAAAGTATTTCTCATCTGCGGTGAACCTCGCTGGAGGTTCTTTGAGATTGTTGGACGCTCTAATTGGACTGTTCTCCTCTTAAAAGTTCCCCTCGCGCCCCATTCAGCACCTCAAGTCTTTTAGAGTCAAAGTAAATATCAGCACAGTTGAGTGATACGCACGGCATCAGCATGAAATGAGACAAGGAAAACAATGTTTGGGAGCGCAGGAGAAGTTATGATTGTAATGGAGGAGAGGAAGAGAGAGAGGAGAAGGGGCAGAGAGACCACAGTAGCCACCCATAACTTAAGGCAGAGCTTTGAAAGTAGATACAGGAACAGACAGCATCCACAGATCCGCTGCTTGGGAATAAATGCTGTTAATTTGCATGAAGCTAACACTGAAATAAAGAGCAAATTGTGCAAAAAACGAGAACTTTAAAGCCACTAAAGCCCTTTTCACATATAAAACCAGACATATACGGACAGGAACTCAGATCCATTGACTTGAATGTATTCAGAATTCTCCATATTCATTATTTTGACACTTATTACAATTAGACTATCCGTATAAAGGGGTTGATACTTGATTTATGCTAAGGTTATTAATTAGACAGTTTATAAACCATTTATAAGCAGTTAAAACGTTTTCACGGTTGTTATTTGGGAAAATCTCAGATCTTGCTAGTTGCTTAGCTTATCTTGTCTCTTTCTCACGCAGAATGTTAAACTGTGAACTTCCTCAGGTGTTTAACATGCTGCTAACATTAGAACACCAGATTTTGATAATGAGCCTGCACCAATGTATCACAATTTGTTACAACTGCTTATTAATGATTTATAAACGGTCTACAACCAAATTTATAACCAGATTATAAATCCTTTATAAACCCTTTGTCGGGGTAGTTCTATTGTAAAGGGGTTGCATTATCTTTGCCTGAAGTCCGGCTTGCAAAACTACGCACCACCATGCTTTTTTTGCTAAAATTAAAAATAAAAAAAAATTTAAATAATGCAGTCACCAAGGCAGGTGCTCCTCTGATACAAGGTACGGATCAAATTCTGATCAATCCTTTTAGAGTTAAGTTACTAAATAACATTCACCATTAGATTACACCCAGATCCACTCAAAAGAAACCAACCAGTCCAGACTGATTTCAAATTGTGGCTTAAATTTTTAAAGCCCTGTTCTGTAACCCCAGTAATGGTAATGCAGCCCTGGCCTAAGAGGGACCTGAATACAGATGATGCCACAGCCATCTGTAACAAGTCCAAACGTGCAGAATGGGCCTTGCCCTGTGGATGGAGGGATGATTTAGCCTCTCCCTGATGTTCTAAGCTGTACTCACTAATTGTTGGGGTCTGCCATCTCATATACACAGATTGTTCTGTTCACATAGATCTGTGACCAAATTGGAGGAAACACCTCTGTAACGGTCCTCGATTTGGCTGGATGATGATGCAGATTCAGGCAGGGGGTGATGATTGGAAAACATCCAAAAATATAATGGACTACCAGTTTAATGTAATACATACTGTTCAATCAATAAAGCCCAGGTGTGAAAACTATACCTCAAAATCAGCCTTGTTGTCATAAAAGCCCGTAAATCATAAATCCATCTCGAGCATTTTAGACTGCTGTTATAAGGAGTGTTTCAGCCCAGACTGCTTTTTCAATGCAGTGCAGCCAATCAGAGCAAAGCTCATTTACATACCAGTCTTGAAGGCACGAAGACAGCCTGTTTAATTCTAAGGGAAAAATGACCATTTATCTAAGGGATAAATGCTCATGACAAAAATGAATTGCCTCATAAAAAATAGTATGTCCCCTTACTATGGGGTTACAATAGGACTCAAATCATGGGAATGGACTAATTAATAATTAATTATCACAGTTTAATTAGAGACCATAGGACGTTGTGGCCACGGCTTAATTATCTCTATCATGCCTTAATGAGACATTTTAATATGAAGGGATGTCAGCAGTGAGACTGAATAGTTTTTACAACTTAAAGCATACAAATATCAAAAGTAGACTTCAGAGAAAAAAATATCCCAAAATAACAACTCAGCACCTTCAAATTCCATCAAAGGGATTTAATTAAAGTGATTGTGAGTCCTGGGCTGCAAACTGGTCAATGTATCTGCAGAAGGAAATAAAAAAGAAGAAAAACTGGTCTTGAAAACTCTGCAACCACCTGCTGTTTCTTACTTTCATGGCTGCTAAAGGATGACAGCTTCCACAATCGATGCTAATTAGTTTTCTTCATGTGTCTCTGGATTTATTATTTCATGAGAACAAACCCTCCGTAATGCAGCAGCCACTTCGAATGTGGATTTAGCTTTGTTTCTACAAACGAAGGTTAAATGTCAGAAATGAGAAAAGCATGTCTATCTCTGTCAGCCATTCTTCTCAAAAAATAAAAAAATGGAGAAAAATAAAAACCCGGGCACATTTCTGGGAACGTGATATCATGGGTAAGGTTTTCATCCCGACCTCCGTTTAGTAATACCTGATCACGCTTCCAACAGAAACAGCCCCGTCTCGCGGTGATTTAGGCGATCATTTAGGACTGAAGGCAGCTTTGCGAACGTTACGACGGCATAAAACACGAAGGCTCTCCTCAGACATCGCAGCCCACGTTTTCCAGACCGCATCCTGCTCTCTTGTGGGCTTTCCTTCAGTCTTTATCAAACCTGGGAAAATATTTGCCACTCATTTCAATGTTTTACAGCCGGAGGGATAGAGCGGCGGCGGCGCTTGGAGTGTTGTAAATCTGAGTGTTTGTTCAGGCGTTTGTGCTCTCCACACACTCGGAGAAGCTTTTCTGAGCTCGAAGTGACAGCTGTTTAGCGCACACTCTGTTCATTGAGCTAAATGTGGCCTATTTGTGAGCATTTTTTACCTTAAAAGTGCAGGAATCCGATGCAGTATTTAAATCACACTTTGTGCAAAAGGCCCAAAGTTGCTCGCCTATTGTACATCTAAGCACAGTGCGTTCCGCGTGAGCGACTCATCTGCTGAAACGCTCATCTGCTGTAAGCTGCGATCGTCCAAAAACATAAACATAAAAGGGTGCTTAATGTGCTTTTAATATTAGCTTGTTCCGTTATTTCCTCGCACGGCGTTCCTTCGCCCCATTCGAGTCTTTTATCGCTGGGACAGGGAGATTTCCGCCGCGACATATGGAGAGATCTGACAGTTTTATGAAGTGTTTTAGTGAGCTGAAGGCTTGAGAAAGTTGTTAGGAAAAGCAAATTCAGCCCCAATAGTGCATTTACATCACCGACTGGCTCTTTAGATGGGGCTGTAAAAATAAAAACAGGCTAATGTGCGTCCTCACGGAAGATCGGCGCTGGACGTGTTATTCCTACGCAGCGCGGGTCTACACCGTGTGGCATTTTTACGTGTTTTGAAAAGAGTTGCTCAATTAACGTGAGTAAGAAAAACAGCGTAAAGCTGCGGAACAGTATATCAGAGCAGTACAGCTTGGCTCCTCGCTGCTCTCTAAGCGTTCGGCTCTGCGACGCTCCGTGTGAAGAAACACTGGTGTCTCTACAGCAACATCTCGCGCTTCTGCTCCAGTACAGCACTGTGGCTTTGACTGGGTATTAGATTTCACTTTGTCCTCGGTCACAGCCACACATTGCTTGTCAGATGATATTAGAAGCTCTCTGATCCCAAAATTAAAGTCTTTGAAGATAAAAAAAAAACACGAAAAACGAAATAAATCATAAAAATCCCTGCCATCAGGACTCACAACTTCAGATATCTCCAAAAGATTAAAAACATTAATCTCGGGTCTAAAGACCTTTCATATGGATCTTGTCTTGTCTCCACACACACACACACACACACACACACACACACACACACACACACACACACACACACGCACACAGATTTGGAGCAGTTATTTTGTCGGTTTGTTTTTTTATAACTCCAGTGTGATGCAAGCCTGGGCAAGAAGCAATACACTGTATTGATGAGGTCAAAGGACCTTTAGGCAACAAACAGAAAAAGTGTGAATTCACTATTCTCTCAAACTGCTGAAAATATTTTGTTTATATTCTCTTCAAACTAAAGGCTTGGCTTGGATTCAAGGATTCCTTCCTTGACTAGTGGAAAAGCTTTATGAATTATGTAAGTTTTTTTTATAAGGCATCTGCATTCTTCCATGAATCTGATGTCCATGCCAAGACAGTATAAGAACAAGCGAGTGTAAGAGTGAACACTCACAAACATTCTGTTTGTTGCATAAGGATGCGTAAAGTTATTATTTGTCTATTTATATTCTCCATAACTGTTCTTGGCTTGGACCCTTAATTCAAGGAAGAAGGAGTTTTACATTCTGTGAGGGTTTAAAGGTTCTTCACTCTTGCACCTCATTTACAAAAGTCTGGCATTGCTCCAAATAACACTTTTCTTTCTTTCTTTCTTTCTTTCTTTCTTTCTTTCTTTCTTTCTTTCTTTCTTTCTTTCTTTCTTTCTTTCTTTCTTTTTTTTAAGGTCAACCTGAATCAGAAATTTCAGTGCATTTTCTTTCCGTGATGTGACATTTCTGAGTAAAACAGGGGATTCTAATGTCCCAGAGTTTCTGGTGGGACATAATTTTGTAATTTAATTGAATCCTGAAAGCAGGCGTTCCAACAGAAGAGTGGCGTCAGAACAGGACAGGCTGACTGCTGCCGCTGATGTCAGTTTCTCTGAAAAGCCCAAAATAGAAAAGGTCAATTTAATAACCGAGGTTTTTTGTTTGTGTGTTTTCTGTAGTTTCTGGCGCATGATTCCATTTTTGCTGAAAGTTTGATTTTGCTATACATTTTTTAGACCTATAGGGTCTTCACTGGTATCACTTCTCTTATACTTTCACAGCAAAAACAGAAGAATAAACATAATCAGGTTCATCATTTAACTGAATATGCAGCTCATTATAAAGTATTATGGTCTAATGGTTTCATTTGTGCTTAAGCCGATTGCACATGTTGAAATAAGAGCACTATTCTTAGTCATGTGTCGTACCATACAAGGTTATTTAACTTAATTGAAGAATGTTTTTTCCTCTTTTGGAGATGTGAGGCTTTGTTCTGACAGTGACCGTTTGTAACCATCACCTTTAGGAAAGACATTCCATTAATTTGGCAGAAGCTTTCATCTAAAGCTGCTTACAATTTGAAAGAACCATTCTTTTTGGTGTAGGCAGTGTAGGTTAATTATCTGTATATTTACACATATTTTGAGCTGATTTTGACCAGTGCAGTGTCAGTGCAGGCCTTTCCAAGCCTCTGTACAGTCGTGTGCTTTGGTCTCGCCGTGCAAGTGATGTTCATGTTCATTTTCACTCTGGAAAGATTTATGATTGCTTATAATGAAGAACAATTAGAGAGGCTCTCCTGGGACCCGTGCTGTTCATTCGTAATCGGAGTGCCACACTGTTGACATTGTCCATGATGAAAGTTAAAGGGTGGAAAGTTGTTTTGACTCAGTGCCTCCGAGGACAAGGGTAATTATCTCAGAGAGCGCTGAATAGCGTCTGTATTCTCTCTAGAACCTGCGTTACATGTGCCATTCTTCAAAAGCTGCAGGCGCAGCGCGTACTGAATCAACAGCTGCGGAATCCTCCGCTTTCTTCCTACCTGACTGATGCACTGAGTCACGTCTCAGGCAGGCTGTTGTGCTTTATTTTATCTCATGCTGAGGTTGTGGCTGCTGCAAAATGTCCAATAAATAGACTCTTCTTCCGTATTAAGCTCCCGTTTTAACGTGTTGAATTTCACAAGAGGTAATACAGAGCTTGATAGTGACATAAATGGCAAGTATCCAGAATTTTATACTTAAGAAATATAGCCTAGTAAGTACATGTAGGCTAAAGAGATGCTGCCAAAATGAAAAGAAGAAGAATAAAATAGTAGGTGGTGTGGGTAATGCTCTTATTACTTGGGTTTAGTTTTGTCTGCAGGCCGTCTCACTGCTCTTCATCAATAAGGTTCGTGGACAAGACTCTCAACTCCACATTCTCTGTAACATGCATAGCGTTCTCTTATGCTCTGCGTCACAGCAGCTGCTATAAAAGCTAATATTTATTTTCTGTCCATAGCATGTTTACATATACACGTTGTTATTGTAGGTAACATAGTTTTTTATTTGAATTTGGTGAAAGAGTTTTTATGTAGAGGTTTGTTTTGCGCCGCCCTTTGTGCATTTTTAAATTTTTTTTCCCTCGAAGTAAAATTAAACTTGGGTGTAAATGTGTTTCTCTATGTACCTTCTTATGAAACTATCATCTTTGAACTGTCAGAAAAGGGTCTTTCAATTATTACTATAACAGAACAGTTTTCCATCATCGAGAAAGACCATTTGACCATGAATCCATTGAATGCATTTAATTCACTCTTTGAATGGAGTGTATTGTAGATGCTGTGTGAGTGTGAAGAACCTTTTTAAAGTACGAAGAACTTCTACATAATGTCAAATTCTGGAAAGAACTGGTATGAAGGTTCATTTAACGTAATCCTCTTCATGCTTCTTTTTCTCAAACATCAGAATCAGGAAACTTTATTGATGCTGCAGAAAGTTGCTTCTGCAAAGACTGCAGAGACACAGAGAGACACAAGGACTGGAACAATAAAGTCTGAAATGAAATAAAATAATGTCTCTTCCAGGAACAAAAAGTGTTTTTTTTTTTCTGTGGCCTCACTTGGAGAATATTTAGCTGGACCTGTTTTTGAAGAGAGCCTAGTAAAGCAGCACACGTCCGAGGGTTAAACCGAAGCCTTTCCTCTGCTCTTGTGTTTGTCCAGGTGAACGAGGAGACGGTGGAGAGACTGGTCCTGCAATATCCGCACATAGTGTTCAGCACAGTGATGCAAGACTGTAAGCGGACGCTGGAGAGGGCCTATCAGATGGGCTGGAGCCCCAACACCTCCACTGCATCCTAGCCAACACACATGCACACACTCCTACACAGTCATGTCTACACAGATGAACTCATGTTTGCCTTCCTTTTCAGCACAGCTGGTCACTTCTAAGAGCATTAATATTGTGCTAGTGCCATTTCATTGGACCTAGTATGTTTTGTTTTGTTTTTCTTTTGGCCAGGCATCTGTTTTTAGGCAGATGTAAGCGCAAGATACTCTGAGACTTGAAATTTTAGCCATCCACAACATACTATACTGGCTTTTTTTTTTATTGGCTAGCACATGTTCTGAGACCATCCTTTTCCATCTGTGTTCCAGCGCGAGCATTAGTATCTGAGGAATCTGTTTGTGGGACTGGGTGGGTTTGAGTTGACTTTGTTGCTTCCACTTTGTTTGAGTCTAAACTGAGCAGACGCTGCGTTTCCAGCACCGCTCCTCACATATCGGTTAAAGGAGACTGTAATCTTTCGCCTCTGCCAGAAAGGGGCTGGGTATCGAAATTCAATACCTTTAGAGTGCGTTCAGATGACGCCTTTCCAAACTCTCTCAGACGTGCTTCTTCTAATTGTTGTCTGTGGAGCAACACGCGCCGTGACTGAAGACCCTGTGACGAGTCTGCGTTGTTAAATCGCACGTTTAAGTTGAAAAGAAAAACGGTAACGTTTCTGCCGAGCCCTGCCAAAGACAACCAGCTGACTAATCAGTATTGAGGGCAGTCTCTCCCTGGACAGCCCCTCATCCAACACTCCATCTAAAAACTTTAGATTGTCTCTATTAAGTCTGTAGTAACACTTTAATAATGCACTCAACAGTGTTGCTGGATTATTGACAGTTGCAGCTGAATTATGGTATGATTATTGGGCCTTATGTAAAAGTATCAACTTCAGTTTTACTAACAAAATGACGTATATTAGGATATTTTTAGTTATATGAGTAAATACTGAAGTTTGTAATCTGTCTGTAAATGACCAGCAGTTAAACTATTTTGTGCATATAA
>JBBJLR010000018.1:7924634-7934943 GCA_037577145.1 Brachypetersius gabonensis
AGTTCATCCCAAAGGTGTTGGATGGGGTTGAGGTCAGGGCTCTGTGTGGATCAGTCAAGTTCTTCCACACTGAACTCATCCAGCATGTCCTTATGGAGCTCCCTTTGTGCACTGGGGCACAGTCACGCTGGAATAGAAAAGGTTCTTCCCCAAACTGTCCCTAAAGTTGTAAGCAAGTCGTTGATCAAAATATTTGTTATGATGATGCATTAAGATTAATCTTCACTGGAAGTAAGAGTCCTTACCCAAACTGTAAAAAATAGGTGTGTCCCAATACTTTTGTGTATATATATATATATATGTGTGTGTGTGTGTGTGTGTGTGTGTGTGTGTGTGTGTGTGTGTGTGTGTGTGTATGATTTCCACCCGTGCTTTTATAGGCCTCACTTAACGAAGTGTGTTTTGATGTGTGCCCAGTTTTACTCAGCTTCGTTAGTTTTCTTGAATATGTTTTTTTCTGTGGACTCCAATGTGAGGTTCCCCTTTTCCAAGGACAACTGAAACCGTCCTTCAGGAGGAGTTCCTGGAGCTGCTGTTTGCTCCCCAAATTTCTCTTTTGTTTCTCGGAGCAGTTGGTGCGACTGAGGCGGTGTTTGTGCAGGATAAAGCAGAAGTGGCTCTGTACTTGGGTTTGATGGGAAGGTGAAGAGAGAAGCTGAAGTAAGAAGAGGGCACTTCTCTGCTCATTAATGATAAAACACTTTCTGTTTGGGCTCTCAGCCCCGACTTTCGATTTCTCCTCGGCTGCGGTCGTGAACTGAAGAGTGTGAGGCACTCGCCCGCTTCTCTTTTGAATCCCATTGAATGGAGTGTTTTAAAGGCGCTGCTCTCTAGCCCTGCCTGAGCCGTGCCTAATCTCTGAAGATGCTGCTGAGGTAGAAGGCATGCCACCAAACCCATTCCTGGCAACTTGGCTGATAAAGCCTCTCTCGTGTGAAGTGTGGGGAAGGAAGCCTCAGCATGGCTTGGTGGTGCCAGCAAAATGTTGCTTCAGCGTGCCAGCGCAGCACAGTTGTGATATTGAGATGTTAATGAAAAATGCTCCAATTTGATTTGCCAAGTCAATCCACTTCACACTGGCGCCTCGGCTAGCAGTTTGGCCAAACTCGCACCATTCCCCACAAGTTCTCAAGCAGAAAGACTGTTCGGTTTGTCTGGTGTCGGTTCAGCCTAATGCAAAGAACACGGTTTGCAAGGTCTTAAGGTAACACTTGAATGGTCAGTGATGTTTTCTTTAACTGCCCGCTGTATGTACTTGCACTACTAAACTAATCACATGTTTACTGTCTAGAGAAGCAGGAGTGATAACGTCTTTTAGTCCAGTTAGTAAACAGGTTGCTGAGAACGTTTTAATGTGAGAATAAGAAGTTCCAGTGATGACTGTAAGCATATGTTACACAAACACCACATTTTAACACCCAGACTGATGTTGGACTGTGCAATAACAAGGTGAGAAAACAGTCAGTGCTGTCATTTGCTATGTGAGCAACACTTTTCTCTTAACAGAGCAGAACACTCAGGCCCTTCTGGGTCTTTAGAGAAGTTCTGTTTTTTGAGGGAGCTTAAAAATATATGTCTGCCATTTTTTTGCTCATTTTTGTTAAATAGAACCATTCATCTACAACTACTTAACTGTTTTATGTTTTGGTTGGAAAAATAAGATTACATTCTTAAAAATGAGTTGAGATTTGTCGACCAATTGTTCAGCTTGTTGACTGAGGAAGGGGGAGAGTGAGGGTGGGCATTGTGTTGGGGTCACTGTGTCAGCAAGCCTCTACAGCAGATTTTTATTGTTTTTAAGATCGAGAGTTTTTTGTAAAACATGGGCTGTAGCCTCAAACGCCCAGGCCAAACAACGGCCCTGATTATCAGCTTAAAGGATCTTCAAACAGATATATCAGTCTGGCGCTAGAAAGCATAACATTCGTTTGAGAATCGTTCCCAGCGATTGGGTATTTCTCTTTTTCCTCCCTAATGGTTCTTGTCAATAAGCTTTAGGTTTGGCTGTGGAGGGTCCCGCTATTGGGCTGTTTGCTCTGAGTCAACTTTATTCTGGCAGCTGATGAGCATTCCCTTAAATTCACCTCTGCCCCCACCCAAACCAAACCCATCCCTACACTGGGAAATTATGTCAATCAGTGTCTGCTTCTGGCCTTAATCCTCTCTGACATAGCCACTAAAGAGAAACACATTTCTTCCCTAGCCCACCGAAGCCAAAGCATGGTCTCATGTATACTTACACGACTTATTAAACTTCTACTCATAGCAAGTGGTCCATTCTGCAGAAAGGAGAAAAAGCAACGCTCTCCCAGAATGAGAGGGAAGCATACACATCAATGGTGTAATGTAGTCCGCCTTTAGAGGGCTGTCGGAATAACCACACACGCTGCCAGCGCTGGTATTAAGCATGATTGTGTGATGAAGTCTATGCCAGGTGCCGCGGGTCTTACAAGGATTTGGCGTTTCCTCAGTTTTCCGACTTGCTTTCTGAATGACCTGCTGCCATTTGGTGTCCAGCAAATCACCTTTTGCAGGCGAAATAGTGAGTCATCACTGAGAGAGCTCTGCTTTGTCCAGTAATGTGTGAATGCTAACACCCAAGGCTGTTGCCCCTCGCAGCTGTCTTAATTGCGCTAATCAAGCAAGAACGGGTCCCACACCGCAAAGGTTAATTATTAACTGAAAGAAAATGGAACTACTTCACAATGTATTGACATTTGTTGCCGTTCCAGAACTGGAGAGCCATTTGAAATAAAAGAGGGAAATCAGTCTCATTTTCATGCAGCGTTTGCTGCTGGTATGCAGATTTAGGGCTGGTTGACATTTAAAAGTGGTTAATTGTGCAAGCCTTTGTTTTAGATTGGAAAGGTCATGGCATAGGAGCCACTTTCATCATTTGAGCTAAAATACAGAATAGGAAAAAGTCAAGGTAAAATGAAACAACTCCTGCAGCAGTTTAGTCTGTGGGCCGCTGAACATCCTTTTAAGTATGCAGTGAAGGTTTCAAACGGATCCCCTGTGTGCAGGACGAGCCGGATGATGGACGACTGAGGTGCATCACATTGCTCTTGTCAAGTAAGGAATGATGTACCATGTCTCTATTTGTGTGAGTTTTGAACAAAATTGCAAGTTAAAGGATAAAAGGAAAGATAAAAGGAAAATATTTTATACTATGGTGTGCTTATGAACATTAGCATAATGAATGGGAGGAATAAGTGAAAAGCTCTGAATTCAACTGAAAATGATAAACATCACCATTTACTTTGGTTTCTCCAGTTCTCTAACCCATTTTGAGACTATATATATAATTATAAATTTGATATGTTGTTTTCCCTCTGAAATTTTAGACCTAATCTACACGATGTTTGCCTGTTGCTCCTCATTTGGGCTACAGTGTATACAGATCAGCTGTCATTTCTTTCTTAATAGTTTTTTTTTGTTCTATCTTGTTATCAAATTAGTGTCAAACACTAGGAGGGTGATGGCTAAAAGTCTGAATCACATGAAGTGTCAGCACTAACACAAGATCATTAAACAGCTCAACACGCTTGGAGGAGAGCACTAACTGCCTGTTATGTCATGTCGGCCTGTTATGTCATCTAACAAACACCACTGCTAACTGGTTTTGCATGAATATGGCTTTCCTGGGGATTGAACTCACATCCTCCTGATGATAGAGCCTAGCAGCTTATGTCTGCTTTTACTGGTTTTCTTTGTATGTCACATGCCGTACATGTACATGGTGTTAGATGGTTGCACTACTTGGGGCCCTTAAAATGACAGTTATTGCTTCAAAAGATGCCATACGTCTTACTCCATACAGGCCACTTATGGAAACGAAGCTGCAAAAACAGCACTGTTTGAATCCACTGTATTTGTAATACCCAAGGAACCAACTCGTTTACATACATCTGCATATTCTGTCTACTGGAGTTCAGCTCCAACCATTCATGCTGAAGTTTTATGGAGTGTTTCCATTCCACTGAGCAAAATATGACACTGTTATGAACTTCTAGCAACATTAGCATTTCAAACTAAAAGGACAACACTGTTATCATCCCCATTTTGGTTTGATGGTTAGCAACAATCAACATTTCCTTTAAAGGAATTCAGTTGTACATAAAATTATATTCATAATGATAATTGACTTTTTGCAAGTCACGTGGTCAACAATCCACCAACATGACACATCTTGTTTTTCAAGTTGCGTGAATGGCACTATGTCTTTCACTACAGCACCCCTGCCATGTCAGACACGCTTCTTCCTTGCCAGAGAAGAGAGAAAGTGTGTGTTTAAAAAATGTGCCTGAAAGCTTTAGCTGTGCAGCGAGTGATCTGACTTCGTCCTCAATCAATAACTCCAAATGGGTTTGTTGGGAGCACAGGCGTGTCTAACTGCTGGAGCAGAGGATGCACGGCATGCTTACACCTCTGAGATCATGCTCTGGTGTGATTTTCCTGGGTGGCTCCACAGTGCAGAGGGAAAGATCAGTGACCGTGGCTGACCCCTGGCTTTGATCCCTCAGAAAGTACAGCAGAACGTTAAGGCAAGACTCCCAGTCGCTGCTCCCTGAGTTAAAAAGAAGAGCCTTTAGCATGGAAAATCAGATTTTCTTACATTAAGTTAAAGTATGCACTTTTTTACTCCCTAGTCCAGACAGTCCATACAGAGATAAAACTTGTGCTGTGATCTTTCAAAACTTTTGCATTTACATCTGCCCATTCAGCCTGCAGCAGTCAAGCCCATTCGCACTGAAGTTATTAGTAGTGTTTTGGCCCAAACTGCTTTTTGACTTGGACACAACATAGGGCAGCCAATCAGAACAGTCGTCATTTAAATATACAGGTCTTAAAGACACGGTAACAGAACCAGCCTATTTAATTGTAAGGCATATTAAAAGGGAGGAAACAAATTTTGACTGTAGACTGATTTTAGTACATAAAACCACACAAACGTCATCTGTGGACCGGTAGCCTAGTGCTTAGGGCGTTTGTGGAAATACCTTTAAAACTTTGTGTATCTCTGCATCGAATGCAGTAAACTTCCTTAAAGGTAAATTCACCCACACGCTCACCATCCACATCACTGCACCCCCCTTCCTTGCACTTCATATGGGCCACTTTATTGGAAACCCCTGCCTTGTATGTCCACTCACTCTCCTATTTAATGGAATCACCTACCTTGTACTTCCACTTACCGACCACGTTTTTAGAACCCCCTACTTCGTTTTTCCACTCACTGGCCAATTCACTGGCCATCTACCTTATAGGATCACTATGTAGGTGTACAATTACAGGATGTAGCCCAGCTGTTGCTAGACAGTTTGTCAGCCCCCTTCTGTTCCATTCAACACTGGCCAGTTTCTGACCACATAATCACTGTTTATAGGATATAATAGGGTAGTGGACTGGTTTCAACACAGTAGGGTCTAGTATAGTAGACTAGTATAACTGGCTAGAGTTTTTACACACAATAACAAAATTCAGCCAATAATGGCTCAGAAACTGACCATTAATGAAGGCCTAGAGAATGATGACACAAACTGTCCATGGTAATACATGGGCTGCATACACAAGCAAGCTGGAGCTTCAAGGTAGGTGTTTCTGAAAATGTGGCTAAGTGTCATTACTTAAATTATTTAAATTTTAAAGCACTGATCAATAATTCAGATAATCAATAATTCAGAAGTTTTGTGAGGGCATTGTTTGCAAACAACTCAGAGTACACAAATATTAAATCAATAAACACTTAGGGGAGCTAAACAACTTAGTACGTCATCTACAGAGAACACACTAAATGTGTATGTGACTATATCTCAGTGTTTCTTAAATTAAAGTGAAGGGGTTTGCAAGGTCTAGCCAATCTCTTGACTTGTATCTCAATTGAAATTTTATGGAAGGTTTTGGAATTGCAAATCCATCAAATCGACCTTGTGCTGCTTATAGCAAGGCACAGTCCTGTTGTGCACATTTTCACAATAATGTTTGGAGGAAGAAGGTTTTGCATGTATGATCACAGAACAGCATGCCCACAAGAAGTATGGTGGTGGAAGTATCATGCAGCAACTTCACTGCAAACACATACTAAGAGATGTTAGAGGAAAATTTATTCCCAATAGCCAAGTGGAGAAGATGAACATTTCAACAAAATGATCACCTAAAACACACAACCCAATCAAGCCAGGTTTCTAAAAAGAATGTAATGAAGACCGCATGGCCAAGTCAGTCTCTTGAATCTCAAATGAAAATCTCAGTTGAGAGAATAAAGATGATGCTTTGTTCTTTGAAAATACTTGGATTTTATCTTCAGGATGATCAAGATTCTTTAGGGAAATTGTCAGTGATCAGTCCTTGAGCTTGGCTTGTTCTGCTGTTCACACATTAACTCATTCAGAATTAGCATGCTATTCATTTCTATCCCAGCTAAGGGTGAGAACGCAGTCTAAAAACACAGGGGTGTAAAACCGGTGAGAGACTGCGCGTCTCGTCACTTGTCTTTCTTGTGATTTCTCCTTGCCGTTTTTGTTGCCATGAACAACACTCAAAACGTCAGTGAAAACCCTCAGTTCAGGAAATTAGTTTCTGCGGTTGATGGAAGGACAGTCCTCACTGCCAGCCATTCAAAGACTAATGAGGAGGTGCTCTCCACATTAACACTTTCAGTAACTCATGCCTGTCCTGTGACATGCCTGTCTACGTGAGCAGGGTCATCTCAGGTTAAAGGGGGGTGCTGTGTTCGTGAACGGAGATACGCAGCTGATGAATTAGCTGTAAATTATTGGACTGTGAACTCCTCGGAGATGCCAGAGTAATCTGTAGTTGGAATGTTGTTTTATGGTTCACTGATTGATGTTAACATATCGTTTTCATTAAACGA
This sequence comes from Brachypetersius gabonensis, assembly GCA_037577145.1. NCBI lineage: Eukaryota > Metazoa > Chordata > Actinopteri > Characiformes > Alestidae > Brachypetersius > Brachypetersius gabonensis. The sequence goes on from JBBJLR010000018.1 coordinate 7,931,512, forward strand.
AGCTCGGTCCTCATGTGGCGTTTGGACTATTCCAGGATGAATTGTTTCGTATCTTTTGGCTTTTCCTGCGGCTGCCTCTCCGGGTTTGTGTTTTGATTGCGTCTGTAGCTGGATGAATCAGAGCACATGTAGGTGTGTGGAGCCTCCCCCCCGACCCTTCCTCCTCATGAACATTATTTTTCATCGCACCGCACAGGCCGAGAGTCAATATCTGGTTTTAGTTCAACTTCCCCAGCACGTAATGTGATTTGCAGCCCACCAGAGCGCCTTTTATGAGGCCTCTTCCCATCAAGCAGCCATGGCAAATATTACTGAATCCAGTGACCTTTGAGAGGAAATAATTTCATTACACACGCTGAAAGATCGATTGTTTTATGGCCCAAATTGAGTTTGAAGTCCATTCGCACCGCATGCTTGTGTGTCGTGACTTATCGCCAGTTATTATGGAATGGCAATACGTCCCTAATGAAGGAGGCTGTTAATGTTGTTAGCCGTGCTAATGGGTCGTTAACGAGTTGGTGTTGGACATTATTGTGCCGTGCTTAACTATGCCTTGAAGTACGGACTGAAATGTGCTGTTATGACAGCTAATAGAGACGTCATCAGGACTCGCGCTGGAAATATTCTTCTTTGTCATCATTCTGGTACTCAGAGGGAGCACCAAACCTCCAACAGAGGCACAAAGATACCGCATGGCATCTTAGGAAAAAAGCGCTCAGATGCTATCCTAAAAATCTATGTGCACACGTAAAAATAAGAAGTATAAATATTTATTACTATTATGGCATTTGACGGAACGCCCTTATTCAGAGCGATTTACAGTCATAGTCCCCCCTTGAGACACTTAAGTGTGTTGCTCAAGGACACAATGGTAGAAAGTGTGAACCTGCAACTTTGTAGTCATTTGGTTCACAGACAAGTGTTTGACCCAGTAGGCTACAACCAAACAACCAGAAATTCTTTCTCTGGATTTAACCCACTAGTGGACTGCCACCAATGAGGGACCTGGGGAGCAATGTGTGGGGACAGTACTCTGCTCAAGGGAACCTGAGGGGTGTCACTAGCAGTCCAGGGATTTCAACCCACAACCTTCTGATCTCAGGGAGAGCTCCCTAACCACTAGGCCACCAGCTGCTCACGGTTAGAGCTTTGAGACTTAAATTATATGGTATTTATTAAAATAAATCTCAATGCTTCAAAAAAAATGCTGTTCTAATGCAAACCACAGTAGATGTCATTATAATAGATGTTGCCATTGTTTGCTAAGATTTCACACAATGAGTGGCAGTCATTGTGAAACACTGGAGATGTGCAACTAAAGTTTGCACAAGAGCATGTAGACAAACCAGGACAGTTCAAACACAGCACTCCTGGGCCCCCCAGTTTTATGTGCATCATGAGTCGCGGATTCAGTCACACACACATTTTTTTGAGAACCGAACTCATAGTTTTACGCGGAAATTCACACAATAAAACTGTAAAAAAAAATTTTTACTGTATTTTTTTGTGTTTGTTCCCAACCACAGTGAAGTATGAAGGTGGAAGCATCTTGATGCTACAAATACAAGCTATTAGCAATAAAACAAAGCCACTGTGATTTGGGCCATTCTTGCATCAGTTTCCTTCTACTGGGTTTTCTTACATCCTACACTCACAGTGAAGTTCCTGTAGGTGAGTGGTCTCTGTGATTAGAGAGTTTGATGTTTTTAGGGTTTATTTCCTTTTTTAAAATATGAGCTGCCTAATACCCATCAATCTCTATCACTGTGGTACTTTTAAAGGTGGTGGGACAAATGCTCACTCGACCTGTCATTCCTGCAGCAGTATTACTTTAGCCCTGTAAGAGTGTTGTAGAGGGAGGGTTTGCATACTTGGATATATCATTAATGTGACACTTCCAAGTAAGGAATACAAACTTTTATCAATACAAATGATGCCGCAGTGATTTGGGCCTCGTTCGACCTTTCTAAGATAACTGGGTCAGTTTGCTTCTGCCGTGTCTTCTTACTGTACTGGCAAAAAGACAAAATACAGATGCTTTTAGCTAAAAAGAAATCCAGTGTTTTTTTTCCTTGCTGCACAGAAACATAATTGTCCTCTTTGCAGTGAGCCAAATGTGGAAAGGAACAAGGGTTAGCAAGTTATCTGGAGAAGGATGGGTTATGAAAACCATGTTTCAGGACTTTCGAACCCTTTTCAGTTACATGCGCAGTGTGATTATTATGCAAATTCTTTGTACAGATTGAAGACATACTCTGAATCTTTATAATGGGTTTATTTTCACAGCATCATAGAAGTCCAGACATCAGCATCCACCTACATCAATCACTGAACATTATGATGTATTCAAAGAAGTATTTATACGACCACATGCAGACAATCTAGTGTAGAGTGAGTACAATACAGAATCATTAATGCACTGTCATGATAGCTAATATATCTGCCCTGAACGAGCAGACGTAGGTGGTGAAGTGATAGGGCAGTTAATGAGTCTGTCTAGTGCTTCATTGGTGGCTAGTTCCTGACCACAGAACTGCTTCTGTCTGGATAGGTTTGGGAGGCGGACCATTTTCAACATAATGCTGATGTTAACGGGTGTAAAAAAACCCCCAGTTTTCCTGATACACCCATACAAGGATACACACAGTGCCATGCCAGTGTCACTGAGTGATCCACCATCCTATATATTCCAATATTTGCACAGAAACAGCTAAGTGGTCAGAAACCCACCAGTGATTAATGGAGTAGGTGGTGACTGAACATGTATAACAACGCCAAGAGAAAAACCTGGATAAATGAGTGCAGACGCTTCTAGACAAATGAGCTACATGATAGAATGTAACTGGAAAGTGTTTCAGTAGATTAAAGTCTGCATTTAGGTCTGTAGAAAACTGTGAAATACATTTAGATTTGTGGGAAAATACATCTTTGAATGGCCACCTGAGACTTCAGTGGTATAAACACCATAGGCAGATGTGAAAAGCGGTAACCCAATCGGGTGAGTCATTATTCACCATATTTATCTAACGTGGACATATGCATGTACAGTATGGGGGTGGGGCGGTGTGGGTTAAAAATACAGGCGTCTACTGAATCAGAATTAGAAAACTTTATTGACTCCGGAAGGTATTGCTGGTGTTATGACTGCACAGACACGCGGAGACTCAGAAACGAGAACAGTATAAAATATTAAGTCCAAATATATCCTCTGCAGGAAAAACTCAGTATGAAATAGACTATGCTATATACACAAATACTGGGTATAAATTCTATAGACAAGTAACTTACAGTAAAGAGAATTACTAGGAACACAAATTGTGGTTAGAAGTCTGTGGGGTGGTGGTGGCCTAGTGGTAGGTCACAGGTTCGAATCCTACCTCCAGCACCACCACTGGGTCCCTGAGCAAGACTCTTAACCCCAAGTTGCTCCAG
>JBBJLR010000018.1:7948527-7958651 GCA_037577145.1 Brachypetersius gabonensis
TACTGCGTTACAGCAAAAAGTAATACGTTACTGTAATACATTACTTTTGTAACGCATTACTCCCAACACTGATGATACCACCACCCCTCATGCCAACATCTGGTTGGTACTTCTGGTGCCCCATGACAACACTGGACTACAGAATCAGAAAACTTGACGGACCCAAGACCAATATGAAAAAGAAAGTCAAAAATAAAGTCAATTGAACACTAATGTATAAAATGATACAGATATGATGATGATAATACATACACATTTGATATTTTTTCTGACAGAGCGGTAGTGAGCGGAGGGAGTACTGCTTGTACAGAAACTGTGGGTCATAAAGTTTCCAGTAAGGTCAGAAGTAAGTGTGATGAAATGATTAATGTTAACTTAACTTTAGCCGTATTACTAACATATCACTTAAACGGGCTGTATAACCGTTTCTGTCGTATTGTGTCAATTTTAAAATGGCCTTTATTATTCAGCACTTAATGATTTGGGACTTCAGTGACTTGTTAGCACCCATCATTTTGAGAAATGAAGCTTTTAAGAATTACCCACTTGTGCAATGAGACGACTTCATTGAAAAGGATCATCTGATGGAAGTAAAAACATCTGTGGGCTTAAGCATTGTATCTTAGTCTACAGCAGGAGATAAACAACCACCCCCCCCCACATTTGCCATTTTTCCAATTTGCTTCCAATTTGTCTTGTGCTGTAAATTAGTTACTGCAAACCTGACAGATCCGACCTAATTGATCCTCTGCGGACAAGAGAGCCCGACAGCCTCGGCCTGGCATTTGAAATTCTTGTCACTCATAAGATTTTCTTCTCGGTGACCTTTCCTTCGGCACCCTTCAACTCTCCGGAAACACTGTTTGCCCTCCGGACAGGCACAGTTTTCGAAAATAGTCTCTGACCAGCGCAATTAAATTAGTGATTGAGAGAGGATCCGGCTGCGCTCCAAAATACATACATATTTAATTCCTTTCTGCACTACATCAAAACCTCAAATTATAATGGCTCTGTTTGTTTCCAGACGTCCAGTAATTGAAATTGAAGTCCCCCTTTTTGTCAGTCAGGAGAGTCTAGAATAGCACGGCTTGGACGAGAGAAGTGCTTTGTGGTCGCGCGGTGTAGAAGTGTGGGCCGCAGCCTGGGGTGGAGGGTGATTGGTTGACTGATGGCTCTAGAGCTCAGTTGAATTGTCTTCACTTCTTTAGTTTCTCTGTGCTCTGACATGGAAAGCCAATCGTGCCCTGAGTCAGGATCACTGCTTCCTGCTGGATGACTGGAAGTGAGACAGATGGACACCGAGCCGAGCTCACCACGGGGTAATCTTCCATGGACATGCACACACATCTCTATTAATAGGCCTTCCGTCAAAAGCATAATTGTGAGCATCCAGTACCAGGACATCTTCCTTACACTCATACAGAAATCCTAAGAAGCTGACTAGCATGTTGTAGTTTTGCATCAAAGGCCCCATGTCCTACCTTTTTCCATGTACTGTATTTTTATATTTTTTAATCTGGTAACATTTATATGACTTTATGAACCAAAAACCCATTTCTTTATGATCATTTTCCGATCTTATTGTGTCCCTTAAAATGAAAGACTGCTTTTGTTACTGTGCTTTTAAGGCTGATATGTTTTTATGAGTTCTGATTGGCTGCCTTATCTCCCATTTAAATGCAGTCTGGATTGAATCAGTGCTAATTTCAGAGTGAGTGGGCGGGGCTAAACTGCTGGATATAAAAGCAGATGTGTTCATTTGTAGGCTTTTATGACAAAAAACTGTGAATATCTGTATATAGAGCTTATGGAAGTAATCAATATGTTTTAAAACTCTTTAACAAAAGGAAAATTTAGATGCATTGACCTTTTCATGAAATGGGCACTTTAATAATATCTCACTTGCGTCTGAAATGAACAACTATATTCTGTCAAAAGTGCAGATTCTATCCCCGTTTGGGTCTGTAAGTAGAAAATGAGATGTTTTTTTGCCTCTTTATGATTTGTTGTAGTCGTGTGTGAAGTGAGGTGAAGTGAAGCCTGAACACACCACAGAAATTCTTTCTCTGCATTTAACCCATTCTCGTCTGCCACCAGCGAGGGTCGTCCAGGGAACAGTGTGTGGGGAGGCTACCTTGCTCGAGGGTACCTCAGTGATGACCTTCGCAGCTGGGATTCGAACCCACAACCCCACAACCCAGCTGGAAAGAAAAATAATTTCACATTATTACTATTTTTTGTCATTTCTTAACATCAACACAAAGTTCATACTGTAAGAGATAGTCATTTGGATTTTAATGTAACCGCGTGACTTTAAATAGCAATGCATTTGTTTAGACTTTCACATGTTAAAACAACAGTAACAACCCTGGGCTTCAATAGGATCAGCCAGTGGTTAAAGAGTAATGCTGTGTGTAGTTTTTTTGGATTGAAGAGCTTATTACTCAAAAGTAGTTTCTATTCTTGCCTGATTTATCTCTGAAAAAAGCTCCTCCTGTCCCACCAGTCTTGTGCGGCTTATGTAGGGAAATTAGAGCGTTAGACTCTTGGGTGATGGAGTTTGGAGGCTTGTAGGCTGGCGGTAATCTCAGAGGAGAGAGGCTGGAGCTGTCACAGTGGCGGGGGAGAGCCGGGGACATGGATGATAGGGAAAGAAATGTAATATAGCTCAGACACGGAGCACTAAAAGGCCAATTTATCTGCGCTAGGTTGGAGGAGATAGCCAGAGCAGAGAGGTTGGTCTGTGGAGTCAGCTGCGAAAGGTCTCGCTCTCCAAGAGCGATACGGCCCGGCACAGATAACTGATAGAGACAGGTCAGAAGCGATGAGATGCTGGACTAAACTTCGCTACAGTATAATGGATACGGCATGTCGGTGTGTTACAGGGAAACACCACAGCGTTCAGAAGTAATGAATATTGTTTTGTCTGGTCATTTGTGTGACCCATTAAACCATAGGCTTTCATCTATGGGGTTGGAAGCACACACTCTGGTTGCTCATTCTCCTAAATATAGAGCTAACTGTGTCTAACTTTATTAGGATAGCCCTTTATAGTTTCAAATGTTCAAAGGATTGACAAATGATCTGAACAGTTAGAGAAAATGGTAGGATTAGCATCAAGAGTAAGGATTTGGACCAGGTTAAGATCAGGTTTTTTCAGGTTTGTGTAGAAAAGCATTAAAGTGTATTTAATAAAGAGTTATCTGCAAGGTTAGCAACATTAGAGCATCTCACTTGGCTATTCAAATAAAGTGTTAATATTAAAGGAACAGCTTGACAAAAGGATTTCTAGATGCTTTTGATGTTGCTGATCAAGACAGGTTTGGTTTCCTTTACATAAAGAACATACTCAAATCACATCCAGCTGTTTGTTAAGGGGGTGCAGACTTGTAGCCATGGTTTAGATCTCAGTATGGGTTTCACAGTGTAGGTGAACACTGCTCAAAGTTTTTTTTTTTGTAATATTTGCCATTTGCGCATGTGACCAGCGGTCCATGCACATTGGAAATCTTATGCAAAGCTCTCCGAGTCAAGTTACTTTTTTATGATAGATAGAAAAGACAAAAATAAAGCAGAGAATAGGGCAATCTACTAATAGTATATACTATATAAAACACTGTACAAAGAGGATGGTAATATCCACACAAGGAGAAAGATACCTTTTTTTTTTTTTTAATACAAGTTCTCACCAAGAGGAATCCAAATAGCATTGCAGATATTGCACTGCTGGCAACCTTATTAGACAACAGGGTCTGTTTTCACAAAGCACCTGAGGAGGAGTTTTGAACTACAGTCAGTTTTCATGGCAACAGGAGTCTGTCTTGTAAAATATTACTCCCATCAGTAGAGAAATGTTTCACCAAAGAATAAAGGCTGTCAGTCAGAATGACTTTGTTCTGACTTGCAGTGACCCCTCCGTCTAAAGGGGCAAGTGGCTGGCAAAATGCCCCACACAGAGCCGCCTGACCCCTTCACTGGGATCAATCATTCAGGCCCGTATTGTTCTCTTGGCAGACGCCACCTAATTCTTGCCCACTTGTGGAGAATATGAAGGATGACTCATCTGACCATTACATAGTTTTTTTTCCACATCTGTGTAGATCATTGCCTGATGTTTATCACCTCACTGCAAAAATCATTTCACAAAGTAGAGAAGGTGCATTGAAATGCAAAATAAAAGCATTCATTGAAACTGAATACTCAAATGCACTAAATGTACCAAAATTCTTTCTATAACTGAGTCTTAGTAACATGGTCTTACACAGAGACTTGGATGAAATAGTCTTGTACTGTGTGCTTGTCTTATCTTACTATTGTGCTTGAAAGCAGAATCAATACTTCTTTTATCATGTTGCTGTGCTGTGTTTACATATATATTTAACTAGCCTTAAAAATAATAACCTAATCTTGTAATAATGGCCTGATAAGTGACTTGATTTGTGTCTTGAATGATTTAAATGAAGGCGAAATTTCTAACTGTGACTGATTAATGTAATTGTTTTTAAAACAAACAGAAATATCTCATAGTGCTTTTTTTAAGACAAGTAATCTTATAATAGGATGAAGTTTGCCTTGAAATGAGATAATTCTACGGTTTCTTTGCAGAGGGGGACTTTTGGATGGTCATTTGTCTTTGTAATGAGGGGTTTTTGCTCTGCGGCCGTACTATAATATCTGCTCTTGCTGACAGTCTGATCACGTTCTGTATTGACGTTCTCAGTCACCTGAGTAACAGCTGCGCTTACATATCACACTAATGTATAGGCATCACGCTCACTGAATGTGCACTTTCAGGCACGATTTCCAGATGTTTACTGATGTCTTTACCATAGATCTAAACACAGATGTTATTTCAGTCATTGTTCCTGCTGAAACACCGGCTGGTTGAGCCGTCGCTGTCAGTGGAGCTCCGGAAAGCCATGCTCACTCGTCTTCTTGATCATCTTGATGCAAAACTAAGGTGCGCTGGGCCACCTCACCATATATGCATCATAGAGAGTGATAGTACATTAACTGATTAACTGTATCATGCAGCACACCTGTCTGTAAAGACATTTCGACAATCTTAGTTCCTTTAAATGAGCTTTGAGTGAGAATTGTACCAAATTACACCTTTTTTTTCTTATATGCACGAATGACTGTGGTCTATTATGCAACATGTTTCTTTAGCAATAGTATATGCTGGAATGGAACGCATTATTGAAGTCTTCTGCAGTTCAATAGTCACTTGATTAGAACCTGTAAAGAGTAAAGAGTAAAATAAATTGGACATTTTGTCACACTACAACACCCAGAGTGAAATTCTGCTCTGGATTTAACTCATTCGCCAAGTGAAGCAGTGGGCAGCTAATGATGCAGCGCCCAGGGAGGAGTGTGTGTGGGGACAGTACCTTGCTCAACGGTACCTCAGTGGTGTCACTGGCAGTCTTGGGGTTTGAACCTTCGTCATAGGGGCAGCTCCCTAACCTCCAGCAGCCACCAGCCTAATGAGCGAGAAGATATTCCCCTCGTTCCCCTACCTTTCATATTGCTTGCACACCTTTGTCCAAATAGGAGTTTCCCAGTATTCCTGGACAGAAGAACATGGTGTGGAGGCAACATTTACATGCAGACATATGGACGTGTCTAACTTGGCTGAGTTCATCTCAACCTTTCTGACTTCCAAGCACCCACAGGGAGGGGAGGAGTATCCCAAACTGTACAGAACTGTGGGCAGCTCTCAACAGCGTTCGAGTTCTTCTTGATGGACAGCAGATGAAAATGACCTGGCCTGGTTTTTCTAGCTGGCAGAGAAGCTGAAATAAGAGAGCAAAAAATGAAAAGGCTGAAATGGTCTACAATTGGAACCAGTGAGACACGTAGAGCGTTGGCATAACAAAGCAGAAGGGAGAGTGCAGGACAGCCTGGATGGGGAACAAGGGCAGAAAGGGAAAGAGAGATTTCCGCAGATAAAGGTATGGAGTGAGCAAATGGAGTGGGGGGGGGTGATAATCCACAGGTTTGACCTTGGAGGCCCGATAGAAGCTTTGGTTGGGGAGAGTGACTGAATCAAGCTTGTGCCAGATCAAGCAAGCTGTGTCCTATTTACTGATTTGGGGCAAAGCCAGATTGTCCTTATACACGGCCAGGGGAACAGATATCAGATCACTTTAACCATACGGCTCATTATCTCTCCACAGTCTATTTGTGTAAGCCTAAGGTAGGTTAAGGCCAACAATATCAGCATGCAGTGAGAGCCTTCGCCAATGCCGGGACTAGTTTTACTGCAGGCTGGTACATGTCTTACATTCCAAAGGTTATGTTTACGTGAATGGAATGCTGTTCAGTTCGATTGACCAGTAAACCTCTGAAATTCAACATGGGAGGGGAGATCAAAAAGCCTCCAGCATTGACCTCCACTGCTCTGCTGCTCTTGCTATTTCATCCTTACGTTCACTTTGTCCACTCTGTTATGTGTGTAACCCATTATGATCAGTGGACTTTGAAGAACCGAATGACTCTAGACAGCTCTACAGTTATCAAGCGGATGATGACTGAGAATACACAGCGAAGAATATTTATTTTAATGCCACGCTATAGAACCAGCTGGTGAAAAAATTGTAGTGTCATTAAAACAGCTCCCGAAAGAGCACACAAGCTTTTGGTGGAAATGTCTAAGGGGATGCGAGTGAGTCCAAGAGATTATGTGTTAGCAGTATTGTGTGATATAAGTGGGTGGTCTTGGCCTAGTGATTAGTATACTTGCCTCTGGACCAGAAGGTCATGGGTTTGAATCCTACCTTCAGCATACCACCACTGGGTTCTTGAGCAAGACCCTTAACCCCAAGTTGCTGCACGGTACATAGGTTATGTCCATTGAAAGTGTGAATAATGTCATGCATTGTTGCTGCTGGAGTATCTCTTTAACCAGCAATGAACTAAATACAGATCCATTACATTTCTTCAATTTGTGCAGTTTTTTTTTTTTACTGGAACTGGAAAAAACAGGATTAGAAACTTATATTGCATCATATTTTATGTTTGAGAAGCTCACAGGATTTAGGAAGCATTCCACTTTGTGTGCCCTGAAAGGATGCATCCAGTCCCACCTTCAGTTGTCCACCTTCTCCTCAGGCAGGTGAGCTTTCTCCAGGCCTTTGCTCAAAGCTTCATACTCTGTTGGAGGCTGGAGGCAAGCCAGAGAGGCTCTTTTAATGATGGAATTACTGTTAGTGATGTGAAATGAACACACCAGATCAGGTTTGTGATTCCCCATTATCTTTGCCCTGCTGGGGAATCTCGTGCTCACTCACAAACAATCGATAGCCTTTAACGCCACTGGAGCGCTGAAGGTAACCGACTGTGACATTCAGGCAGAGAGAGGGAAAGAGAAGGAGGCAGATGGATTCACTCCTCTTGCTAAATGCGGACTGTACAAACTTAGATGAAGGTTTTGAAGGACTGTGTCCATCTGCCGGAGCCATTAATTGTACTGTATTGTAAGTCCTCTAAATATTTAACTTGCATTAGATCGGCTGTGTGCTTTGGCAGGTTACCCTTGAAACCCGAGCAATCCTCTATCCAAACGCATTCCCTATGATTATTAATGAAGAGGTGGGTAAGCAGAGTTATTCCTCAATCTCAGTGTATTTATTCTCTGTTTAGTTATGCGAAACCTTTTCTCCAGAAGAACGCCCACATATTTGCTCATATATTCTCTATTCCAGTTGTTTGGCCAAACCCCAATGTCAGAGAGCCCTCAGTGTGTGTATGTGTGTGTGTATCTCTTGGTGGGCCCGCTTGGTGATTCTCTCCAGGTATGGAGGGTATGGAGAGAGGTCACAGGTTCAACTCGGCATAATCAACCCAACTCGAGATCTCCTCTCAGACCTACAGTAGCCCTGGCACTTCTGGAGGAGAAGTTCAGAAAAGAACCATTTGGACTCAAACTCTTTAGCCTTAAATGCCAAGCACGCGGATAGAGCTCCCCAACCAGCCCCCCATCCCTCCCTGACACACAAACACACACACACACACACACACTCTCTTGAAACCTCTTTCCCTAGAGAGTGAAGAAACGGATGGCCGGGAAGTGGATGTTGTCTCCATCAAAATGCGAGAGGCGCTTGGCACTCTACAGCACCCGAGCGTATGCTGACCTGACCTTCAGCCGTGCCAAGCGCATTCCTGAGAGCTTTCGGACCAAACTATTTCTTCCTGGAGTTCTCAGACCTGGTGAGGTCGTTAACTCCTCGGGACATGGGCTGATTCTCTGGATTTTGAAGGCCATGGTGCACCAGGTGGCACAGTGAAGGGGCAGGCCGGTAGGCAGTAGGTCCAATCCTTTTGGAAAGCTCAGCAATTTCTACCGCTTTCCCCTCTGGTTAAAATGATGATGAGTGTTAATGGCACTGTTGGTCTGAATCATTAAATCAGGGTCTTTTCAGAGGGCCACAATGACTTCCTGCATGGAGCCATTAGAAAATTCAAAGCCCCATGAATAGTTTAATCACCACAGAGAAACTAGGTTTGATTGTTGGAACACGTGTTGGTTTTCTGCTCGGTATTCTCGGCTTGTTTCTTGCTTTCACCACGTTTTTCCAGTTCCAGTAAAACATTTGTCCTTTGAGGGGCCTTTCCAGTGTGACAAGATGAAGTCAGTTCGACTGACTTTCACTTGAGGCAGTGTGTCAAAACAGAAGAAATAGTCAGATCTCATTTCTAAAGGTCTATTTCTTGCTTCTGTCAGGCTGTTACGGTTGTGACAGTAACATGTTGACCTGACTGTAGAGGCCTTTGCTGGAGCTTGTCCAAACAGCCTGTCTCCTGTTAAATTCCTAAAGCATGTAAAACTGAACTTAAGATTTATTCTGCAGAAATCTGACATTCCTGTGTAAGTGAAGGCTTAGTGGAGTCAGAGGGCAGTGCTCCTTGGATGTATTCAGGCTCTGGCCATTAACCAGCTCAAGGAGGGCAGTCTAGATTAACAGGCAAGTTGATGGGAGCAACTTGCATGACAAAGCTGGCAGGGGGTGGGACGGAGGGTATGGGGGCTGCTCCGGACCTGATCAGGTCATATTAGGTCTGTTCATGCGCTCCAGATGCCAGGCCTGGTGTATTGGGGTGGTAGCAGCCTTGTGGGTAGGATACTTGCCTCTGAACCAGAAGGTCATGGGCTTGAATCCTACTTTCAGTGTAACACCACTGGGTTCCTGAGCAAGACCCTTAACCCCAAGTTGCTCCGGGAAAAATGCCCCTGAAGTGTTGGCTAAATGCAGTAAATGTAAATGCAATGGTATCTGTCAGTGTCAGTGAGAGATACAGAGTTTAGATTAGGCCTACTGTTGTTGGTGGTGTTGGTGTAGGTGGTTCTGAGGATGTCTTGTAACTGTCCAAGGCCTGACTTGAGGACCCTCCCAGAACAAAACAGAGCTTTGATCATAATACACTATTACAAATACACAAATCTCCTGGCCTCCCCAGTTTAGTTTGCAGATGTACAGGGGGCATCATTAAACTCTAGGCCTTGTTTATGACTGACTCCTCAGGTGTGACTTTGAAGTTGGCATTTGATGATCGATGTGCAGAGGTGGGCCGAGTATTAGCGCTTGATAGCGAGGCTAACCTTGCGCTTTTACCTCTTTGTCTTGATGCACTGATTAAATTTGGTCTGGGTGTGTGTGTGCGACTGTTAGGAGCCAACGAGGGCTTCGGTAATGACCTTCTCGCGACTGTAATTTTTGGCATCTGTTTGCGCATCTCGTCCTTTTCAATGTCAGTCAGTCAGTCGGTCAGCGGAGCTCTCAGTGCACCTCATTGTTTTGGCCTGGCTTACACGGACAGGGCCATTTCCCTTCCCTCCGACCTCCTATTCAAAGCTTCCTTTTACTGGCCAATTATTTCAGACCCCAGATTCACACGAGACAATGACAGTTGAGTGAAATGGCAGGAAAAAAGAGGGCTTTGTACACAGTGCCAAAACAGTAGGCGAAAAGCACACAAACACAACACGCCAGCCCCCACCATGAGCGACGCTGAGTTTAGACAGGCTTACTTATAAAGATTTGCTGTTGTTGGGGGGCTGTAATAGTGAACCATGCATCTCCACCCCCCCTTCTCTCTCACTCTCTCTCTCTCTCTCTCTC
>JBBJLR010000018.1:7996493-8001493 GCA_037577145.1 Brachypetersius gabonensis
AGGCCAGTTTCTCCTCCCTCCTACACGCCACAGCTTGTGAAACTCAATGAAACCAAAATGGAATATGAGCGTTCGTTATCGTTTTTACACCTGCTACCTACAGCAGCTTCAACAGCCAGTACATCATTTTAATTCAGTAATAATAGCTAGACGTATTATTTTTCATAGTCTTTTTGTTTGGATATATAATTGTTTGGATATATTATTTAAAAATTGTAGGATAATGAATGTATATTTAGGGTGGCTTGGGATCATTTGGGGGGGTGGGGGCTTCAGACCTTCTGCAGAATTCAAATCATTTTAATCTAGATTAATCTAGATAATAATTTTAATCTAGATTAATTCCAAGGTTACAGTGAGATTAATCTAGATTTAAAAAATTAATCTATGCCCACTCCTAAGAGAAGGTTTGGACCTTCTATGCCATTTTTTTTACTTCAGTTCATGGTGGAGAGGTACATATAGGGTGTGATGAGGCAAAAGTAAGTAAGCCTGAGAATTAGAAATGCAGTAATGTACCCTGACTGACACGTCCACTGTTCATTTACTGGTAACTTCTAGGAACGACTGTTGGTCTAAATGAACCACTATAAAATAAGGACCACCATCTATGCTCAGATGGTCTTCATGCATTTTTGAACAAAAGGTATTAATGGGTTGAAAAGTCTGTCACTAATCAAGGTTTGGCAGCACAGCCTCTCACGCTGACTCTGCTGAGGCTGTTCAAATGTAGTGTTTTTGTAAAAACACGGTTTTGTGTGAAGTTTTACGAAGCAAGCAGGAACACAGACCAGATGGTGAAGGGTTATTGAGCCAGCATGAACACTTCTACATGAAATACAGCGTTTTGTGTTACGCTAATACATTCTATCATATGCCACTTGATGGAAATGGAAATGATTTCAATATAGTTCTTCAATATGCAACATTTGATAGAATTCGGATGAATAATTCACTGCAGGAGAGCCGTGGTGTGGTCCTCTCGGCTCCTGGGCCTGATTCCCCCGTCCTGCAAACGTGAGAGGAAGAGAGACGAGTGCAGTGTAAATCATTATCTATGAATTCTTAAAAGCTTCTGAAATTGCATATAAAAAAAACGCAGGAATGTTACATAAAGGACAGCGGATTAGAGGGATGGAGGCTCGAATGACTGGGATTAACGTTGGCCAGGAAAAATGGCTTTACCATTTTCTCGCAACAGCTCATTAGGTGCTTAAAAAGCAAAGGGACATTTTGTGGGATCTCACCATTTTTTTTCTTCTGTTTTATTTGAAGTAAAAAAAAAAGAAGCTCCAAACAAGATCAATCGGGGATTTGCCGTCACCCCAGAAAGCGTTCTTTAATCTCTGGTTGGAGAGGCTTGTAAAAACGACGTGGGCCGTTTCGCCCGCTTGTGGTGAAACGTGTTTTTTTTGGTTTGTTTTGTTTTTTTTAAGCTATTTTTGAAACAGCACTTTGAGATGATTTCAGTGATGATATCAGACAGAAAATGCTGCGACGACCGAAACTGGTGACGCGTAGCCATCAGAGTGTGTTGGCTGAGTTGGGAAGTGGAGTCTGGGCCTACCAGGATTAGACGCACATGAGTGAGTGCTGGAGGACTGCAGCTGCATTCCCTTTGTGATGTCGACCTCAGTTCCAACTCCATACGGAGACGACGCCTTGTTTTTTCCTGCAAGGTTTAATGGCGCCAGATATAAGGTGCTTGTCTTTAATTAAAAATGTGTTGTCATGGTACATAATCCTCAACATGGGTGACTAGAAATAACTTTTGTGTGTTTCATATGTGCTTATATTTATTCGTTTGTTTGTTTATTTATTTATTTTTTACTTTCTCACTTCTCTTTGTTGCAAAAGGTGTTTTTCCCTAATGAAAAAAAGTGCGCCCTCTACAGGTAACGCACTTGCACGCCATTTTCCTGCACATTTATTTGCTTATTTTTCTATTCATTATTATATAGAATTTAAAATACCGGAGGAAAAAAATAAAAAATAAAATACATGAAATGTGCCAGAACTTTTGTATGTTATGGCATGTTTAAAAATATACAACCCCCCCTCAAATGTGTTAAATCTAGGGAATGTGAAACAACTGTGCATAAGAGGAGGGGGGGTTTATTTTCACTGGACCAGCAGAGTAAACTTTTGCATACGGCTGTAAAACTTCAAAGTCAGCAGTGCATACTTTCCTATATGCTTCCATATTTACATGCATAAATCAGATATTAGGCAGCACATATGTGCACGTGGTGCGTAACTCTAGCTACTGGGGGTGCTAATGAGGGCTCACGCTGCTGCAGTTATGCTCAGCAAACATTTCGCTCCGAAAACAAGCAAGCCAGCTCAAAATGGGCCGTGTCTCCTGTTTGTTTCTGTATTTAATGAAGGATGATGTTCTGGTGCTAATGGACGTATAGTGGTCCCATAGTGGATTTCAGGAGTTACGCTTCATGGAACTCTGTTGACTTAATTAATCAATTAATCAAAACACCAGAGCATGGAGGGCTGGTGTGTTGTGAGTTATGACGGCCATAGTTGTGTTTGAATCATGGGTGGTGATTACATTGTGTTTTTTCTGTATGTGCAGAAGCGAATTCTGCTGTAAAACTCTTTGTAGGAACTTTTATGACTGTTCAGTTTATCACAGTCCTACAAATCTAAGAAAAACAGCTCTCTGGTAACTTTACAGGAGGAGACAATTTTTTTTTCTATGAGTTTTAATGTTAATTCCTGCAAAAGTAATTTTCAAGCATTGCTGTTGGCCGTCCCACTGCGGTGTTTAAATTGTGTAGGAAAAAAATACACTCTTTGGACAGTTGATGACTTTTATGCACAAAAGGGGTTTGTTTTATTTGATATAAATTGTTTTATATATTTGTATTGAAGGAAATATGACTTAAATGAATATGAACGAAAGATTTGTGCCAAAAGGACGTTTACCTTTTGCACATTTGTTAGATACTGTAAATACGGTCTATTCATTCACAAACCGTTCATTCAGGCCCTCTAAAATGTGCCATGACCGGCCATAAGGCAGAGCCATCAGACATGCATGCTGCAGCCATGGTATTCCACATTCACACTTCTGCTCTTAAGCAAAATAAATCATTCTCCCGCTGGAAGATATTTCCAATTCTTTCCAATAAACTGTTTTTTTTTGGGCTTAATAAAACACTTTTTAATGAGGATTTGCTTCAGGATGAAGCTGGTATTGCCAAGCCAAAGTCTGGCCACGGTAGTTCAGAGGCCCGTGAACTTGGGTCAGTCCTACCTGCGTGTTTTTATTTCCCATTTCACAAACAGATCGTCTCCCTGTCCGACCAGTCTGTAGTGGCGGCTCAGGCGGGCGGAGTGGGAAATCAGTAAATAAACAAGCGCTGTCTGGCCTCGCACCTCTTGCGGCACCCCGCTGCTGGACGAAGAGCGCGGCTCGGCTACAAAGCGGCCCGCTTCCAAAATGCGCTGTAAATATTGACCGGGCTACCGCACACACCCGCGGCCGGGCCCTCTCTCTCTCTCACTCGGCCCCAGACCTCGTTCGGCCTGAAAGACCGCCATTGTTCCCTCCCTCCGTCGCCTCTCCACGGCCCGGGTTGAAAGTATGCATGTATTTAGAGAAACAGGGAGGGGGGGGGGGCCCTGAATGGAGAAGGGTTCACGACTGCGCTTGTAGTACGAGGAGTGTTTAGAGGGCCAGTGAGAAGAAGGGAACAATAAAGGGCAGGAGCTTACGCTGGAGGTGCACACAAGGGTTCTGGAGTGATCTCTGGGGTGCTGCCATCGCCCTCTTTGGCATTGGTAATTCGGGTGCCCGAGCGAGCTTGCATGTGTCTGGGCGCCTCTGCGGGGGCAACTCTTGGCATGGCATAATGTAGGTGACGTCTTGGAGCTGGAGGGTAACTGTGGCAGGACCTTAAGTAGACGGGATTAACCCCAGAACACTTCTTTGTCTTTTTTTCTTCCTGCAAAGGCTCCTCCGGGGTTGGGGAGAGGGGGAGCGGGGTGGAACGGGGGCAGGATTTGTTTGGGAGGGGGAGTGGGTTGGGATACTGGAGGGTGTTTGGTTGCACCCTGGGTACTGTATCTCCTCCCTCCTTCGTTGCGAAGATGGCTGTTAAGATATGATGGGCTGGCACTATGCTGCAATACAGAGCAACTCGATTTATCCGAGCCTCATTTTGTGCTAGAACCTGACAAAACCACATCTATTCTCCACTGTAGGATGTAAGCCTGTGATATTGTAACTGTACTGGTGCAACATTATGATCGCCTTCTGATTTGACACACCACATTATAGTGCTCCTACAAGCCCTGAACCCTATATCATTTGTTTCTTCTTGTTCTAATATCAGCCATTGCAATATTGATATCAAAAAAGACTGCAGTATGCAAATGAGCCTCTACCAAATCGTTACTCCATTAATA
The DNA here is from genome assembly GCA_037577145.1 of Brachypetersius gabonensis. Classification (NCBI taxonomy): domain Eukaryota; kingdom Metazoa; phylum Chordata; class Actinopteri; order Characiformes; family Alestidae; genus Brachypetersius; species Brachypetersius gabonensis. Next base: position 8,000,919 of record JBBJLR010000018.1, read on the forward strand.
TCATTATTATTGTTGTGCCTGATCAGCTTTAGATGTTCCGGATCAGAGTTTTAACATTCAAATCATCCACCAAATGAAATAATTTTCTGATCAAAGCCCAGAGAAGTGTGTGCCCGGTGTGTTTAAATGGATCAGAGTCACATTTGGTGATGATCCGTATGCTGCAGGTCTGGTTCCAATATGTTTACCTTCAAATTCCATTAACATTTCCCACCATTCAGTGACTAAAATCCGTTTGTTTGTTTGTTTAAACAGGACTATCCCCGGCTTCAGAACCAGGTTCCCCTCCCAACCCCATCCCCCCACTTCAAGGGGTAATACTGAGAAGTTGCTAAAGGGCTTAAAAAGCCATCAACTCATTGTCCACTGACACAAAACCCCTTCCTCCCAAATCCCTCTCTTCTCTTCCCTTCTCCCACCACAGAAACCCCTCTGCTCTCTTTCGGCATTCATATTAATTAGTTCAAATGCTTAATGAGATAAATAAGACTTAAGAGGAGCCCTGGAGTGCCTTAAGCCCTCTGGTTAAACATAGGTGATAAACGTGGCTCTGGACACTGTCTTCTCTTCAGCAA
>JBBJLR010000018.1:8075935-8094626 GCA_037577145.1 Brachypetersius gabonensis
TCTCTCTCTCTCTCTCTCTCTCTCTCTCTCTCTCTCTCTCTCTCTCTCTCTCTCTCTCTCTCTCTCTGTCTCTCTGCATCTCTCTCTCTCTGCATCTCTCTCTCTCTTTCTCTCCTTTGGAAATGCTATCAGGCAAGCAGCAGGTACACATTTGGCCCTGCCAAACCGCTGATAGCTCAGCCATCTCTCTCTAATTTTCTCTCTCTCTCTCTCTCTCCATCTCTCTCTCCATCTTTCTTGCCCGCTCTCTCTCTCCCCCTCTCCCTCCCCCTTTTCAGTGCCACTACACCTGGACTTGCATGATGTCATCAGAGGACACGTAGAGCAGACTGCGAATAGAGGGTGTTTAACATTCTGAACAAGGGCGGCCCTTCAGTCTCACACACACTCTCAGCTCATTAGGACACACACACACACACACACACACACACACACACACACACACACAAATTGAGTGTGAGTGTAGATGGATGATCGAGTTGAATTGCGTTTAACATCATGCGCCTTAAAAAAAAGTCTTGACGCAGCAGAGCGGCTGCACCTGTGGTGACGGTAAATTTGATATTTTTAGCTTTTAGGTAATACTGAGTAACGGCAAATTTCTCCTCCCCGAAAATGGAACATAGGATCAATAAGCTCAGAGTGCAGGCTAGCTGTAGCTGCCAGCCCATGCAGCCAGAGCATATTGATTCTGTGAGCAGTGAAAGTACTAAAATTTGGCTGCTGATATAAGAAAAAGCTCAGCTCAGCCTCTGATACAGTATTTACCCTGGAGTGGAGGCATATAGGGCCCGTTTAGGTGCTGAACAGTGAGGCAGATCAGATGAATATATATATATATATAATGAGTGAGCAGTGATTGTAAAGTAACCATTTGTCATACGTGAACACACCAAAGCTCACAGTGTCACATTCTTCCTATTTAACCCATTCACCAAGTGAAGCGCCCGGGGAGCAGTGTGGGGGGACGGTACCGTGCTCAAGGGTACCTCAGAGGTCCACTACCAGTCCTGGGATTCGAACCCATGACCTTCTGGTCACAGGACCAACTCCCTAACCACTAGGCCACCAGCTGAATGTTTGTGGTTGTACAGAGCGCCACTCCTGTTCCTCCCAATCCAATCTAACATTGAACGTTTAAACATGTTCTGTAAACATGCTTTCGCAGGGGTTACATTCCAAGAGCACCCGCATATAGTAAAAAAAAAGTGCTGTTGTGTTTTGGTGAAGAAATGAGTATTTTTGTAGTGTAAACCCTAAACATGCCCCAGATATACTCCTAGAACACTTTAATTTCATTTTAACCTCCATTTAATGCATTACCCTTAAAGAAAATGTAAAGGTATACCCATATTCCCCGCCGAAATATGCAACTCGGAAGATTGCTTGACAAAAGTATTGGGACACTGCGGCAAAGTGAAAGGTTTTTCAGAGAATAACACCTGATCTACTCGGGCTAAAAATACAAATGTGGCCTCGTTGGAAAGACGGAGGATATTTGCAGTTTCTGTGTTGTTGTGGAAATGATTTCGGTTCTCCAAAAAATCCATGTGTGGTTGATTCTGCGACTCCTGGTCCACGTAAAACTGGGGGGTTTACTGTAGACCTTTCAGAAACTGGTACCAATTTAGTACTGGTTCCCGCTACTCATGCCTAACATTACAATACATCAACAACCTTTGGGGATCCATGCAATCCTGACTGCTAGCCTTGCTACTGAGCTTTAGACCAATAAATACAACCAAGCGAGCAAAATTTATCTCAGTTTTCTTACAAAACTGTAATGAAAATATTGATTCTGTGTTTATTTTTTATACTGTCAACCAAAGAAAAGGACTCAAACTGTGCTAGCCAGGTAGCTAAGTTGTCAACTTTAACTTTCTGCTCCTTGACCTCTTCATCTGTCCTCCTAATTTCTGTCCACTCCATTGTAATAATGATTTAAAGACTGTTACTGCACTAATATGGCTCTAATAAGATTTTCAGCTTACTAGCAGTAACATTAGCTCTCTGCCATCCTTCTGCATTAGCCAGCGAGCCGGAAAAAACCCCAGCTCAAATAACCTCTCCCAGAAATCCTCCCACCTTCCAGAGACATCATCAGAAGGGGGTTTTCCTTGTCTTTAACCCGGAAAATCTCTCTCTACAGGCTGCCGCACTACTGTAAGACGGTAAGCTTGTAAGCACACAGATGTAGATTCTTCCTCTTGACCTGAACATCCGTTGTAAGAAGAAACTTACTGCCCCGTCTTCATAAACGTACCATCTCAGAGATCATTTACCTCCTTTCAGGTCGCCCACACAGCCACCTTATGTTGCCCTGTAATTTTTTTTGTAACTGGAAAACTGTTTGGCCATCTCTGATGTCTTACAAGTCATGAAGTTGATTCTACCATAAAAAAAATTGTAATAACAGAATAGCCGGAAGCAGATTACTGAAAATCCAACTCCCTCTCAAGAAGTCATTTGTCTTTATAATTAGCAGGCAGCACAATAACGGCCCTGCTGCCAAAAGCCTGCGCTCCAGAAACAATGAGACCAACTGGCCTCAGCAATTCGTGATGTGACACCACACACACACTGTCTCTCTGTGGGACTCTCACACTGTCTATTGTGCTTTTCAGAGCCAAAGCTTCAGACAAAGAAACCAAAACATTTCACTTCCCCTCTTCTTTTCCTTTCTCTCTCTCCTTTTCCCCTTCTGTCCCTTTCCTGCTCTCGGCTCTTCTGTCGCTGTGACGGTCTGCATTTGTTTCTGTTAGAGTGTGTGTGTGTGTGTGTGTGTGTAGGGCAGCACTTTTGTATTTTTATCTTGATCACAATTCTTGGCTCTCTCTCTTTGAATTAAACTATAAACTAAAAATCTGAAAATAGCTCATTTGATGGAATCAGATAAAGGTTTTAAATGACTCTGATGCTTCAAATGATATGTTAAAAACCCTGTGAGCATAATATTATTGCCTTACAGGCACAAGTCATTTCTATGCTGTGGAGGAATATTCGTTTAATTTTAATTAGGGCTGCTGTGATTATTTAATTAAAATCAAATTCTCAAATCAATTAAAATGTTTTTTTCTCAATAATTTGCTGTACTCATTAGTAACGCATTTGCATGTGAGAAGGAAATCCACAAGGTGTGTCCCGCAGTCTGAACAGGGAGCTCTCAGCACACAGATTGCTTTATTGAGCATCACTGAAAGCGGAAGAACCCACACCAGCAGGATCTGGTTAATGCATGTATATTCATAGTTATACATTTCATTCATATAAAATATTATTAAATGTTTGTTCAGATTGTGTGTGTAAGTTGGACATCCAAGTAATAGGTGCATTACTGTTATTGCTGATATGATTTTTGCTTATATTTGAAAGATGAATGAGCTTGTGTGAGTCATGCTTATTAATATGGTTTTATAAAAATGTTTTAAAAGAATAAAGATAAAACTCTTTTCTTTCTGAACTGTCTTAATTATTGTGATAAATCATCCTTATTTGAATACAGAGCAAAATACATTGGGTTTATTATTTCATTATTTTGCCAGTTAGAAGGCAGCTCTCTGTGTGTGTGTGTGTGTGTGTGTAAGGAAGGGAGTGATGTAATTATGTGTGGGTTGTAGTCTGAGTCGAAGCGGAGGGCTGCGCAGGGTCAGATTGAGGTGCCCAGTGGGTGTAGCATGCAATCACAGTCCTCAGCCTTCTCTACTGGAGCTGTCTGGGGAGAAAGAGAGAGAAAGGAGAGAGAAAGGGAGAGAGAGAGAGTGCGAGAGAGAGAAGGAGAGAGAGAGAGTGCGACGTCTAGCTGTGGGCTGTATTGCGGCCAGTGTTTTTCTGAAGGCCGCAGCCTTAATTTACCTTTGCCCAGGGGAGCCTGAGGTGTAATTATCTACTAAAAACAATGGGAAACCTGGGCTTTGAATGTGTCTGGATGTGTATCTATGTGGGGCGGAGAGCTTTTCTTCTAGATGATCAGAGAATGGCTCCCATGTGAGGGAGGGAGGGAGGGAGGTAGAGAGAGAGAGAAAGAGACTATATCTGGGCTTGGTTTCAGCCTATAGTACAGATGGCTGTATTGGAACGGTTGCTGGGGATGCCACCGCACTACATGGATTACCGCTGGCACGCATACACTGACAAGTTCATGACATTAGAAAGAGTTTGGTTGCAAAGCCATTAGCAAATACCAAAGCTAACTCGCAATCCTTGAGCACTGTCTCATGAATACACTTACAGAGTTCTCCAGCCTTCACTAAGCTCTTAGCCTTACAGAGAAAACAGAAACGGAAATCGCTCTGGATGTGTGTGTCGGCTTCAGGCAAGGCTTCTCCAATTTACAGCTAGGCAAATAAGATTCAACACTCCGTCATTTGCAATCTGCACCACTTCCAGTGTTCGTGTTTGTTGCGTAACTGTTCATGGTATCTATCCAAGTCTATGCTCTGCATCATATGAACGATGCTTGAGCTCACACAGCGTTGCTGCTCTGGAGCGGAATGAAAGGCACACACTGGAAATTCCTGGCTGTGCGCAAGTTCTACTAACATCCTTTTGCCAGATGAATACATATCAAATAACAGACTTTCCTTTCCTTAATAAAAACACAGTTGTGTTTGTTTACCCTGTGTTGAGTTTTCTGACTTCTGAGCATTGTTAACTCTGACTCGCTGGAAAAGGTGTATGTACCACCAATGCTGAACAAGTAATGTGGGAAAAGCCTGAAGGCCTGAACAAACCAGGACAACTTCTGGCATCTGTGGTTGACCCATGCAAACACCACTAGATATGCAGTGCTGTCAGTGTTCTGTCACCATTCTGTTAGTATAAAGACGGGCGATTGGAGTGTTCAACCTTCATTGCGCAAGAAGACATGTAAGCAGAACACATTTGCTTTATTGACCACCAGCTAGTCTTTTTGTTGTGTTCAGGTGCAACTTTCCATAGAAGATGAAACAACAGAAGGCGGTCATGAGTCAGCCTCGGTTGGTACTCATTCCTCATTGTTCCTTTGGCATGTAAAGTCCCTTATTGTTCCAAATATCAGAGAATATTGGGGTAGGGTTCAGTTTGGCTGCTTTACTTCCAGTGAAACACCTTCTGCTGTGTTCTTTTGCTTTAAAACTCCATTACAAGGAGTTGCTGTTTAGGTCCATTGATCACGTTTGCTAAATACCCAGGAAACCACTTAGTCAAACAGGCAGTGGGAAACAAACTGATCCGTCTGGGTTAAACCATTTGAATGCTCGTCCCACGGATGTAAATCCTTGCGGAAGTTGTGTACACAGGGAACAGGCACTACTCTGAGCATCTCAGATGTTTGATTTCATCCCATGCTTTTATTTGTACTCTTTGCTTATGCTTATCAGCTTGAGAGGTCTTAACCACCAGGGGAGTGACAAATATGTAGCGTAAACAATTTAATAAAATCGCAAGGAAGTTTACGTTGAGCCCAACCATTTGCCCCTTGTAGAAATAAACCTGCTCTCAGAGCTGGGAATGCCGGAGGTGGACGAGCGGAGAGAAAAGAGAGAGTGAGGGATGACTTGTTGAGTTTAATCCATGGTAAATGTGTTGTGCTGTGGGGTGTTGCACTCTCGCTGACCCCGGCGAAATTGCACATCAGAGGGAACGCCAGTGGCCTGTTTAGGCCAGACCCGCCCCCACCATCACTGTTTACTGTCATTAGCGCTTTTTCATAATTACAAATGCTTGGTTTGTGGCTGGAGGAAGAAAAAACTGCAGGATGTGAAAGGAGGGGTGAAAGAAATGATGATCTTTGGAGAGAAGGAAGAGATAAAGAGACAAAAAGAAAAAGCTGCTAGCGATTCAGTCCAAGCTGTTAAGCTCTTTTCTGCATCGATTTGTCTTTGCAGGGGTGGTGATGTATGGACCTCATTAACCCATCTCCATCTTAATGATAAATTGTGCTGGAGACGTGTGTTCCGTTCTCCTCGGCGCAGTCCGTTTTGGCCCTCACCTCTTTCAAACCTTCTCCAAGGCCACCCACCAACCTACACACACACACGCACACACACACACACACACACACACACACACACAGCTTTCGAGAGTGGGCAGAGTTTCTGCTGCTGTCAGAGAGCTAGACTCAAATGAACCTTCAAACCTCCTGTGGGAGTTGACCACAGAGAATGGCTTGGAGCGAGAGCGAGATTCAGTGGCAGCGAGGCCACAGAGAGGACTTCTCAAGATAAAGAGCTGGCTAGCGCTCTCTTTCATTCTATCTGTCTGTCTGTCCCTTGTTTTTTTTTCCCATCAGGAAAAAGGAATGGAGGGACTCTAGCCTAACCTCCTCCTCCACTCTCCAGGCCCAGGCTTGCATTCCTTTCCAGACCAGAATTAGCCCACAGTGCTCTGCGAAAGGACAAGTAAAAGAGAGGGAGACAAGAAACATGTGCAGAGCATATGTCGACTGGCCTAGCAAGACTAGCCAGAAGTAGCAGGGTCCAGCCATCGAGCAACCCAGCGACGACGGGTCGACGGCTGTCCTCGCCGCGTCCCAGGCCTTTTGAGGACGCCACAAGTTTGGCCTGTGACAGCCGAATGCCAAACTGTCTAAACACCGTCCCGGTTTACTGGAAAATGAGGCTGGATCAAGCCTCTAGAATTGCAAATATTACCTGTGCTGGGACAGCATTAAGTTTTATTGCGTGCAGCTGGTTCTCATATCGAATCAGGCCTAGAGGATAGCAGCAGGTGGGGAGGCTTGTATAATATACTGCTGATGGTATAAAGACGGGCTGCTGAGATTTTCTTTCGCAGCTTCTGCATGTTTTTCGTAGAAGAAGAGGTGTGGGGCGGGGGTCACGTCCTGGACCTGCGAGTCGTCGGGAGCTCCGAGAGTCCTGAGGGAATGAGAAGGACTGATTGAGGAGAGGACTGTTTTAATGAATGCTGCATTTTCACTCTCGTTTCTCGGCCCCTGCTTGTGCCTCCTGGGAACCGGACCCTCATCGGCCAGTTTTAACGGTCGTCAGGCAAAAGTTTAATCACATAAATAAAATTCGCCGGTATCGCGCTGTAACCTTACGCCCAAGGACATCTTGGAAATGTTGCTTCTAAAAAAAAGGTACACAGAGTTGGTCAGTCGGCATGTGCTGTCAGAAATAGTTTTTCACATGTTTGCTGGGTAAGTTGCAATTCTGGATGTTCTGGCGTGAGGAGCGTGAGAGAGAAGTGAATCAGCGAAAGTGTTGTTCTCTGAAACATTTCAAAAGTCTTACATCATGTAAAACCAATTTTTAAATAAGAAAATAATTCAGTCTAGTCCAATCACAAGTACTTTTAAAGTTTTAATTGTTTGAGGACACGCATGGTTATGCATAAATGAATTAAAATAAAAAACGTTCAAATGTTTTTAGTGGAAAAAGTAGGAACTGGGCCCTTTAATAAAAATGACATCCTGCTAAACTCGCTAAGAGAAGATGAGAGGGAGGTGACATTCCTCTGAAGAAAGGAGAGCAGTGCAGATAGGAGGGCAATAATGCTGTTGTTTCTGCGATAAAGAGGAGGAGGGAGTTAACGCCGCTCTGAGAAGTGATAGAGTTGGGGGGTAAATGCTCAGAAGTGACTTTGGATCAGGAACCTGTAATCTGATGTAGGCCTTCTTTGCTCGTGAGAGTGTTATAGCTAAAGGTATTAGGGCTCCATTCTAGTATTGATTTTCTAATATCTCGGCCGAGCAAAAACGAAATGGTTGTATAATCTCAAGGATGTACCCAGAGAGAAAAAAAAGGCATAATCCCAGGCAAAAAGAAGAAGCCCAACTGGGGACAATCCACCCTCATCTCCTCAGCGGGGTTTCGGGATAATGGATCAATGGTTTATGGAGTTCTTTCCACGTAAGCGTCTCTAATCTCCACTCTTGAAAGTTCAAAATCACAGGTGATGTCAACTTGGAGGAGAGAGATAAGCGAATCTGTGGAGAAAATCTGCAAAGTTAAAGGGAGACACAGTGAAACCTGCAAAAGCTGAGTTATCCTCATATCCGCTGAAAAAGAATTCAATAATTTTCTTTGATCATTTGCATCCAATTGATGTTTTGATGTCAGAAAGTGAAGGAAACTTGGCAAAAATGAAAAGAGGCGCTCCTGTACGGTGTAGAGTGATGTTATAATTATAATATTCATAAACTACAGAACAGTGGCGTCCTAAAACCTGAGAAACGGCCGCCACATGTAGAGCTGAAAATAGCATCGGCCTCAGTAGTGATTTTTGTCCCATCTGACTCTCCTATGTGGAAACAGCGGGAGAGAGCTTATTTGAGGAGTGCTGAGTTGAGGTGAAAGAGAAAATGAAATGAACCAGTCATGTTCATAAAATCATGAGGATCTGCCAGTCTGTGCCATTACATGGTGATTTTTAACACAGAAACCCTCCACAGTCTAACTAGCCACAATCATAATACATTTTCAATTTTGATGCCAATTCTAACGTAAAGACAGACTTATAAAGCTCATAACAAGCATAGATTAACTCCAGGGTGTGGAACTCCAGTCCTGGAGGCTCGTGGTCCAGCACGTTTTGGTGATTTCCCTGTTCAGGAACACCTTGTTCACCTCGCCAGTTAATTAGTGCATGGGCCCTCCAGCAGCGGAGCTTTACACCCCCGCATCAACTCCTTCCTTATTGTGAATGCAGTTTTACAGGGACTTGAATTCGGAGTCTATCGATGCTGCCTGCTCTTCTGACCTCATCACTCTACCTGGAATACGGTCCAGTTATAGAGTGTGTACCAGTTAAACAGAGCCTGTTAACAGCAACTAAATCATGTTTAACCATCAATTGGTCTTTTTTATAGTTGGATATCATCGACACCACATGTTTTAAATGCAGTGAAATACAGCAGCACTGGTGGAATATTTTGGCCGACGTCCTCTAAACCGTGGGCGGAACCAAAGGACTCGATGTTGCAAGGTCACAGTCAGATTAATCTCATGACTTATGACTGCATTCCTTTGAGTTTTAATAACATTTCATACAAGTCCAATCCGTTGACCTTGCTCTGAATTTTAGGAGCAAATTGCCTCCTGTGTTTAAGCACAGTCCAGGAGCTGCTGCTGCACCTTTAATGAGATCGTGGACTGTGGGACGGCTCAGCTCTGTGGTTCTGTGGGCTTGGCCTGGAGAGGAGCAAGAAAAAAAACACACACACACGGAAACAAATGCACCTGTCAGCTTCCCCAATGCAGCCTGCAGCCAAAAGCATTCATCTGGGAGCATGAGGCGGCGCAGAAAACCTTTCACAGTGACGTCCTGGTTAAAAGAGGGGAGCGGGAGACGGTCTGGCAGACACTGAGCTTTATAAACACACACAGTCTGCTGTGAATAAAGCTCGGCCGCTCTCAGCTGCGCCGCACAGCCGCCCTGACTGGTGCTGGGCCGCACGCTTCACTTTATTTGGCCTGAAACTTCTGAGATGAGCGGCAAAGAGATCTTTTGTGTGGGCTGTGGAAATCGTGCGCTTATTGGTGAAATGCTGGCTGAACTTTTAGGGCTGCCAACAGGTGGATGGAAAAGTCGCTGCCATTGTTAGCTTGTTTTTGAGTGTTTGGCTTGTAAACCGCAGGGGTTTGTTTGTGCACTGTGTGGAGACCACATGACACCATGATGATGGGAAAAGATTCTGATTAGGGGGTGGGGGGGTGGGGGGTGCGATTCTATGAGGAAAAATGTTTTTCCCCCCATAAAACCCCACAAAACAATTACTATAAGGAGAAGATTAGTGTTAGTGCAGAGTAGCTGATATTATTTAGTTACCATAATGCAATTTGGTGGAAAGCCTGGCACCACTTTACACTCCGACTACTCTTGTAAAGAGTTAATACATGGTTTAAAAATATTATTGTTATTAATTAGGGCATAAAAGCCTTAAGCACAAGGCTTAATATTTGTATTCATCATTTATAGCAGCTTGTTGTCTGCAACACGTTATAATTGCTTATTAATGATTCGTGGGTGTTTATAAATGAACCAATAACCATTAATAAACTCATTTAAACCCGTTCATGAGGTTAGTCTTATTATAATCTGGTACCAGTTGTTACAGTGCCACAAGTGTGCGTTACATTTTCTTGATTCAAATGCGTCCATAATTTCCAGATGAATGCAGTTTAGTAAACTAAAAGACCGAATTGTGTTGATGTGATATATTTTACTCTTTTTGTTTTTTTTCCAGTGCAGGTGTGTTTTATGTGTCTGTGATTTTAAGCCAGACTGGCCCGGCTGAAGGGAAGCCAGTGCAGCAGAAGTAAAGACATATAGGCAATCACACCTCTGTCTTTTATCATAAAGAACCTCTCTCCTCCTCTCTGCGTTTTTGCTTCCCTCCATCTCCCTCTCCTCGCTCTCGCTCCGACGGCCTGGCCCGGGTAGTCATTTCGGTGGCTGATGGGACTTCATTCAGAAGGAGCAGCGATCTCACTGGGCTGTGTAATTGTAATGGAAATGGGTCAATCAAGGACCAGTGTGGCTGGCCACCCCTCTTAGCAACCCTACAGAACAGCAATGCCAAAGGAGAGAGAGAGAGCGAGAGAGATGAAAATAATGGGGTCCCCTCGTCTTGAGCTCCTCGGGGTTATAATCAGCTTGTGATAAATGTTCTAAACTTAGGCAAGCCACCTTTCTGATTACAGAGTAGGCTGTGTTTTGACCTCAAGCTCTCTTCCAAACAGCTGTAGCGTAACAAAGACATGTAATTAGCATAATTTGACAATTAGCCTGCCATCCTTTCCCAGTTTTTAATTACCCCCTTTTTATTACCGGTGTATCAAGGACCTTTCCTAGAGCTACTAGAGGCTTGTTTGTTTTTTTTTTTTTTACTTGCATTGTTTTTCGATATGCAGGTTTGGCAGGTTGTGGTCGGTGAGATATAAGTCATTAAATGCACGCCTCATAGGTAACTGCACACAATCTATTGTTGACTTTCTTAGAGAAAACAGATACACACATTCTTTACGGGAAACGTCACTTCTGCAGAACGTCCACTGTGTGTTTGCTGAGTTGAACATATTTAGAAAAACACATCCAAACCTTTGGGCTCGTTTTAGGTTTTCTGTTTCCCAACATGTCAAACTCTCTGTGGAGGATGATGTTGTTAGAAGATCAACACAGCAAGCACTGTGACCAGGGGTGCCCCCACTTTTCCATTAAACCGTAGTCCGAGTCGCAAAGCTCCATACTCGAGAGAAATCTGTTTCGTCAGGCATTCGTTTATATTCATTTTCAAACATCTTGACTTTTGTCTGAACGTAATAAAAGAATAAAAAATCAGAAATGTCAAAAAACAGAATGCATGCTTGTTTACTCCAGCAATTAAATGTACCATCATTCCCAAAAAGGTCAAAAAAAGCCAGTCGCACAAATGGATAAAAACCCCCAAATGACCCCGAGCTCCTTTGTTGGTTTCCAGAGTGCATGCCTAACCACTGACTCTCATATTCCTGGCTAAACACAGCAAATTAATACCTTTTGCGCTACTTCACCGAGGCTTTTTGGCCTGTTAGCAGACTGGTTGGTGCAATTATGTTTGAGTCTTTTGCTATTGAGCTCAACAGTGCTTAGAAATGACAGGTTAAACCAGTAATTGCGTGCTCTGTAGATACACATGGTTCGAGTCTGATAGCGAAGTCCATTTAATCTACTTGTCAAATAAAGAAAGTGCCCATTAGCGATGTGTTGCCACGCTGGGGCTCCTATTAGTGTGGTCAGTGGAGGCACAGGGACACACTCAGGGGTGAGCTGGAGGCTAGCCATCACTGTGCTTCTGTCTATTCTGATTATGCAAGATGTTCTTGACTGTAGGAAACAGTCTTAAAGTCACTGATGGCAAAGCTACAGTGCCATTTATAGCACTTTGTCAGGGCATATCTTGCGAAATCACCTCCTGAACTCCTTTGATAGACACCATTCCATTCCTTTCTTGTAGAGTGGGACTGAGAGTGATACTTTAATTGTGGATATAATTATGACTTTAATGGTGGGTAATTAATTATTCTATTTTTATTAAAGCAATGTGACAGGTGTAAAAATGACTGGATTAAATGTGGTTGGATGCATTAGGAAGTGTCTGATGTCCAATACACCCATCAGATTAGCTGTTTACCTTCATAATGATTGATGGTGGCTCTAATTGAGAAAAGATACATCTTGAACTCAGGTAAACAAGCAGTACTCACCACCACTGTCTATGGCATCAGCTAGAAGGTCCTACAACTGATGTATTTTCTGTTTATTTGAGTGTATTTGCCTCCACCCAACTGATGAAAGACACAGTTGATTTCAAGTCTCTTTGCTGTCACATAAACATTTGATTGTGAAAAACTGAGATTGAGATTATTTCAGACACTTCCAATGATGTAATTATTCTGACCAGCCTGTTCATACTTGCCAAAGTTCACTTAAGGTGCATTAAGTACTCGCTTGATGACTGTAGGTGGAAGTAGCTATGAAGGTCATGCTTACAGCCATTAGAGACAAAAATGTTATGATCCGATTGCAGTATCATGAATATTATCACTGATATTAAAATTGTGATATATATATAGTCACATATCATATTGTGATCTGTATTGTAACATGAACTAGTGGGTAATTCCCAGCCCTAACAACAATTTGTGATTATTTTCAGGCCAGTTTTTTTGGCCCATACTACCAGCATTTTTGGCTTGAGGGCTGGACGCTGAATGGACTGTGCAAGGTGCCAAATTGCTTGTTGTTCTGTTGTCGTGTACACATTGTGCGGGTGCTTGGTAGCTTCTTACTGATCTCAGTTTATAAGCCCCATATTATTAGATTAAATTTCCCCACTTAAAAGCTGTTGTTGATGATGTGGACCATAATTAAAACAGCAACTCCCGCGATTTGAAAATTGCATTCTTTGACATTTTGATTTCGATATAAAAAGGATTAATCTTCGAGCTCTAACTCACACTCCTATAATCATCTCCTCATGACTGTAATGACTGAGATATGCGCTTGTCCACTGAGACGGCATCCCTGTGCCTCTCTGCTGGCTCCCGTTCAAATCAGCGCTATCCAGCAGAGTGCTGATAATTATTGTCAGCCAGCCTAGTTTTATCACAGCACCGCTTTCTGGCCATTTAACCTTGCTGTTTATTTTGGCCCTGCCGCTGGACTACTTTGTGTGACTTCACAAGGGCATGCAAATCATCTTACAAACTGAAGGTCTATAAATGGTGCCCCTAGTAGCTTCTCGCTATTGAGCTGAATTCAAACGTGTTCCCTTGGAACGCTGTTGCTTTTTCTTTTGCTTGACAAAAGACACGCAGCCGGGTCGAACAGAAGAGTGGAATTTTTCAATTAAAGTTCCAGCAAACCTCTGTCGGGTCGTTCCTCTAGCAAGGCAAGGCTGATTCTCAATTAAAACGTTGACCCGTTACGCTCTGAAACAATTTCCACCCAGCAGCAGACGTGTTTGCAGTCAAGGTTGCCGAGGAGAGCATGGAAAGTTTATAAAGAGGAAGAAATGTCAGATGAGGTGTGTTTACAGGCCTATGGCAGAGTCAATGACTAGAGAGAAGATAGCGCTTAAAAGGCAAATGCATCAACATATAATCCACTTAAAGCTCTGATAATGCTGACTAACCGAGCACGGGTGGAACCCTCTGCGTATTTCCGCCCCATTTGCTATTGATTTGAACGGGGCAGTGTAACTAAAAAAGGACATGCTGTGTACATGACAGGCTTGCGGTGTTGCACGTTCCTCTGCGTCATCCATAAACACGCCTGACTGCTTTTGGACAGCCCAGCACATCTCTCTGGAATCGAGGCTTGATTTCTTGCATATCCCTTTTCACTCACCCCATGGAGTTCTCACATGTTTCCTCAGTTGAAAGTGCATTTCGGAGAGGTGCTTGGCATCAGAGAGACATATTTTTCCAAGCCTCTCTCCATGCAATCCATCAACATCTGGGTCAGTGTGCGCACAGGCGCGATTTTGCTTTGGGGGATTTATAGACACGGCCTCCTATTTACTGGAAGCTCATGTTAACTTTGAACATCATAAATATGCTAGCGATATCCACAGAATGCAGAGCCGTGGAACAGTTACGTGTCTCGGGTTCCTCACACCCTTCTCTCGAAGAGATAAAGAAAACATTAGCATGTGAAATCTATTGCTCCGTCTCGTTTGAAGCCAGAAAGTCTTGGCTCCCTCCTGGTGAGCCATGGCCATAAACCACTCATTAGAATGTTAGATAGTAGTGGGAGTCATTGCTAACGGATCGTTCTTCTCTGTGTGTTGCTCAGGTTCCACCGCGGAGACTACCACATCGATGTCTGCATCAACGACTACCTGGACGTCTACTGCCCGCACTACGAGGACTCGGTCCCTGAGGAAAGGACCGAGCGCTACGTCCTCTACATGGTCAACTACGACGGCTACAGCACCTGCGACGACACAGCCAAGGGCTTCAAGCGCTGGGAGTGTAACAGGCCACACTCCCCCAACGGGCCCCTCAAGTTCTCCGAGAAGTTCCAACTCTTCACACCCTTTTCCCTGGGTTTCGAGTTCCGACCGGGCCGAGAGTATTATTACATATGTGAGTAAATCAGCTTCTCGCCCTGCTGCTGACCTCTGAAGCAAAGTCTGGGAGGGTTATCAGGCCAGGTTTCGTTCACGTCCTCCATTTCGCATCGTCTGTTTTAGTCGCCTCGGGTTCTTGCATCACACGGATCAGGTTAAAAGGGATGCGCTGATCAAGAAGACTTAATAGTACCATTCATGTCTGAACTTCTTACTGGTTTGCTCAGAGCTAGGCTTGAGCAGCACCCTAGGAATCATTTACATTTCGGAAACATTTCATTCAGTGCTTTAAGGTGCACTAAAGGATCATATTTATCTGTAATACATGTATAATCCATGTCAGTATGTTCAAAGTATCATATTTGTCTCACAATAAGTGTGTAATCCATGTCCTGTATTGGCTCTAATACAAATAATACTATTGCCATTCTTGTTAAAGGCTTAATCTCGCAAAGCAAATAAGAGAAAAACCCAAACTTAAAAAAAAAATACTGTATATCTTAGAACGATGATTCACACCTATTTGCACCCCTAGAAAATATTTATGTTCAAAATGTAACTGAAGCGTGAACCTATTTTCAAGTCTACTTATTTAATTACCTGAGCGCTATTGTTTCACTGGCTATAAATATGTGGTGACACAGAGGCCAAATCATTCATCAAGTCGTTCATCAACATGGGAAAACTTAAGAAAAAACAAATAAGAACAAATTTAACATCTAAATCATATCCAATGGAGAATACAAATCCTGGGGTAGTAATACTATAGATACATTTCCACTGTTAGGAGTGTTTAGCTGAAATTTGTTTTTTAAATAATTGAAACTTAAGTAAATAGGTTTCGAGTAATTGGGAAGTTTAAAGCAACCAAAGCTGCTGTGAACCCAGAAGAGGATGCATGAGGATGCCAAAACATTCTCCCAGCCTCACAGCTGGAGATTTACAGAAGATTTACATTATTTTGGGATCTCCAGAAATATCTAGATACCGCGTCTATGGCAACAAACAGTGTATCTGGAAGGCCCCTTCTTTCCTCTAACCACAAAAGTAAGAAATTACTTGAACCTTGCCTCGAAATGCATTCTGTGTTCAGGTGAGACAAAAACACAGAGACAGAAAATACACTGAAGGTCACTTCGGCCGTAAAAGGACACTTCCCCAGAAAAGAACCTCACCCCCGCTGGTAGGTAAGGTAGAGGGCCTGGGATGTTTTTGGGGCTGTTTGTTCTCCCTTGGAATCTTGTTAGGATACTCCATGAAACACCAGGAGATTTTAAATGAAAATATGGCTGCTTTTGCCAAAAAGGGCCTCTTCCAGCAGGACAGGGATCCAAAACACACGGCCAGTTCACACAAACACGGCTCTGTGACCTGAACCCCACTGATAACCTTCGAGGGTGAGCTGAATAAGAGTCCAAATGAGAGAACCTAGGATGGAAGGGGTCTAAATTTGTTGGTACTGAATGAAGGCCCGGTAGAATCAGAAGACAAGAACAAAAAAAATGCTTGTGTATTAATACTATAGATAAATAACGTACTGTTAAACAAAAACATGTAGAAAATGTAACCATGATTTTTATAAATAATGATCATAACAGGTTGCATTCAATCCAATCCGGCAGAAGCCACTGTGCTCTTTGTAAACATCCTGTAGTTCAGGCTTCTTGAAGTGCTGATGAGAAAAGCTTATTGTGGTGTACTGACATGATTCTGATTTATGATTGTCGTATTGCCCACCCTGATGTGAAAAGCTAATAATTAGTAGCCGTATGTGCCAAGAGTGAGTCAGCCCACTTGGTGAAAACAGTCCGAGTTCCTCCTGCTATTAGGGAATAACCCTTCCAACAAATCTTTACGGCCTCATTCGTTACACTGTTTCCATGAATAACCTCTCCCACGTTGAAAACAAGTGACCACACCACCATAAACAAAGCTCTATTTTAGTTGGTTACTGTTGCCTGGGTCAGGTGAGCAAACTTGTAAATTGGGTTTTATAAGGAAGCCACAGGGAGAGACGAAATGCATGCAGATCGATACTCGCCGAGAAGAAAATGAAATTTGAGCTGCTGGTTGAAGGACACCTGTCCACAAGGTGAGGCAGGAATAAAGCTAAACCTCATTAGTTTCCCTCCATAAGATATATCTATTCTGCTTTAGGGCCTTGCTATTGCTCCCATATCCCGAGGCTTCATTGCACTCTGAATGATTATTATGTGCTTGACTAGCCAGAGCTGCTGAGGACATGAAAACCATCAAGCATATCATTCTTCTGACGAGCCATAACTCCAAGCGCCCCCCCCCTCCACTCCAGACTAAACATCTGTGAAAGACGTTTGCCCTCTCTGATTGATTAAACTGTCTGTTTCTATGGCTGCTCCTTTTGTCTAAGGAACAGCGGAGTCGAGCCAGACAGGCTGTGTGTGCCTTTGCACAATATAGCTGTTGCTACTTGAAAGTATATGTATTTAATATCATCATTTTATGTCATCTTCAACATCAATCACTGCACGTATGACTACAGAAGGTCGGATGTGTAATGCATGATTTTACAGGCCGATTTCAGCACGAACGCACATTTTACGCACTTAATTGATCCGACTCACGTCATCTTCAGGATGAAAGCGCTTTTACCCGTTTCATTGACGAGACTGTGATAGTCATACCCCTTTTAACATTTTCGGAGTTGCATATTAGCTCGCCCACATGAAGCTTTTAAGGCAATAGTTGCTTCAGAAAATGTCGTGTTATGAGATTAAAATCGTTCCCTTCAACCCATCTGTCAAGCTTCGGGCTCGAGCATAATAAAGGCTGTCACATTCTATTTTGGTTACGTTTCATATTAAGCCGACTTTCGCAATGCTGCCATTGTCATTGTCTTCATTGTCTTGTCATTTCATAATCAGATTTTCAGACGATTGATTATGCGTCAATTCAGAACAGGCATCTCAGCTGTTTTCCTCTATACAGGGGTCAAAGACCTCAGCAAACCCAGTCTGAGCATCACTGATTCCCAGTCTCTGTGCCCGGCATGGCTGCTGGATTGGATACAGTATTATTTAAGAGGTCAGCTGTCACCGTAAGAGAGAAGACGGTGGATTGTTTTCACGAGCGAGGGATAATAGGTGGATATTATTAAGCTCTTATTGTTTTGACCTTCTGTCTTCAGCCGGAACTGTGAAAAACACCCCGGCTCCCCGTTCAGCATGTTGTGATAAGATCTTAATGCTGTTATCTTGGAGACAATTGAATATGTCCCTCATTAAATACGTAATGTGAGTATATTGGTAAGACTGGTTGCAGTCAGAGATTGAAAACTCTTCTAACTCCTTCAACTGAGGCTTATTAGTCATAATCGGGTTATTATTCATAGCTATAATAAAAGATTCAGAAGCTGTTAAATGAAAAGGTGGGTTTTTGTCATTTTAATAATGAGAGACGTGTGCCTGCAAGTCGGCATTTAAACCAATCAAACTGATGTGTTCATTTTATGTACTTTTTAAGCCACGTTATTAGCACGGTTTTTCATTAACTACTATTAAATAAGAGCGTTTTATAGTTATGAGAGGGAGAAAGTGAAGTTTTCTTGGAATTTAAGGGGAAGCTTTAAGTTATAGAGGCTTAATATGAGCAGAAATCATATATTCTTATGATAAGTGGATCCACCTTCAAGCAGTCACTAAGCCTTTCTAAGCTCTCTTCATGACATTCGGAATATTGCCACAAATTCTCCACTGTCTCTGGGGCTGTGTGTGAATGTGAGGATGATTGGTGCTCAGGGGGCACCTGTGGTTAGCTAACGGCTAGATGAATGGGGAGCTAATGCGGCGTCCAGCTCTCCAGCTCCCCCGCCCTGTCTGACCCAAGCAGGGCCGTGTTTCCGGAAGGTGTGATGATTTCCAAATTGTCAGGCATATGAATCGTCCCTTCAGCGCTTGTGATTTTTTTATTAGGTGGGATAATCAAATGATGAATTGTCGCAGATATTAAGACTGAATTAGAACCTGGTCCAGCAACGATTAAAATGTCAACTTGCGGTTTGCCAGATGGGAAAAAAAAGGCCATTAATACACACACACACACACACACACACACACACACACACACACACACACACACACACACACACACACACAC
>JBBJLR010000018.1:8108857-8124451 GCA_037577145.1 Brachypetersius gabonensis
GAGGATGATGGTGATGAGGAGGTAAATAATGATGGTGAGGAGGAGGATAATGAGGAGGAGGATGGTGATGAGGAGGTGAATAATGATGGTGAGGAGGAGGATAATGAGGATGAGGAGGATGATGGTGATGAGGAGGTAAATGATGGTGAGGAGGAGGATAATGAGGAGGATAATGAGCATGAGGATGATGATGAAGAGGAGGAGGATAGTGATGATGAGGATGAGGATGACTATAATGATGATGATTACTATTATTAGTAGTAGTATTAGTTAATAAAATAAAAAATAAAATGATTAAACCCAAATAAAACTTAAGAAAATATTGAAAATGCAGTTTGAAAAGCTTCATCACACTGAGATTTCAATATAAATTTGATTGACCAGTCCTTAAAGGAATGGGACACTTTTCAAGATTATGAAATGGAAGCAACAGGTTAAAATCCACTTTATTTTTCCTTTAAGTGAATGTAAAACTGTAGATTTTGACTCATACAATCTGATAAAGAAGTGAAGCATATTTTACACATTTCTGTTAGAAATCAGAATAAAACCATAAATGTACAAGAGGTGATGCTTATTATATATAAGTTTCATCTTAAAAATTACTTTCCAAACCTTATGCATAATTTGGGCTTTATCTTCTGGCCTGGTAATCACCAGGAGTCCTGAAGTCTGCTTTCAGACACTGTGATTGGATCCTTTAGTCCGGCGACAGGGGCCCCATCCTAGCGATAAGCCAAAACACCATTAGTGGCAGCGAACCACAAATGACAGCCCGATATCCCACTTTTTGCCTGCAGGCGCCCTGTGTACACGCCCTTTAGATTCCACAGGAAAGGGGCAATTTCCTGAGCGAGACCACAAACTACGCCCGAACAGACGAGCGACAGCTTGTGAGACGGTGTGGTCTTGTGGTGTAAGAGTGAAAGGAGTAACGGATATCCAGTTCACTCTCTTATTTTCAGGTGCTTTTTGAGGCTGCTGCCATGATTTTAAACTAAGTTTACGGCACAGAATCACTCCGTGCTGTTTTAGCCTGCCTGCTGTTGAGTGATAGTGTAAATGTGGTCGGACTGTTTTAGCCTGCCTGCTGTTCAGTGAGTCGGACTGTTTTAGGGTTTTTCACTCCTGCTGAAAATTCCATTTTCCGATTTACTGCACCCATTTAAATTAAAGCAGAATAGTATAAATTGATCTGAGCTGAGTAATGAACTGAAATTAACTGAATTGGATTAAACTAGAACAGCATGAATTAATTTAAGTATCAAATGAACTGAACAGGACCGAACAGTATGAACAGTGTGAACTGATCTGACTTGAATATGAAATAACCTGAACTGAATTGAACCAGCACATTCTGAATTGATTTGACTTGAGTATCAAATGATCTGAATTAAACTGAAATGAATTGAACTGGAGCTATGCGAACTGATCCGATTTAAGTATTAAATGAAATGAACTGAACTGAATTGAACCAGGACAGCATGAACTGATCTGACTTGGGAATGAAATGAACTGTATTGAACCAGGGCAAAATGAGGAGAACTGAATCTTGTTGGATTAGGTTGGATTTCATTTAATTTCATGAAATGAACCAAATGAATGAAATGAACTGAATTCAACGTAAACAAATTGAACTGGAATGTAATGTAATTAAATCAGATTGAACTGAATCAAGTCAAATGAAATGGAATCAACCTGAACCTGCTTGTGTCTTTTCTGTGTGTTGCAGCATCCATGGTTACGGAAACTGGAAGGAAAGGTTGTCTTAAGCTGAAAGTTTTCGTCAGACCAGCAAGTAAGTGCCATTAATTCCTTCAATGATGTGACATACTGGGCATGTCTTTTATCACTGAATGCATTTTTATGGCAAAAGCTCCTCTTCGATATCTCACACTTTGATGGTTGTTGGTATTTTATGCAAGGTCACTCCTTTTTTCCCAGTTATTTAAACTGTATAAAATGGCAGTTGTGTGCATCTCTGTGTTTGGCTATGAGCTTTTCTGTGATTGGGTTGGGAGGGGCACCTCGGGATCACTAACATGTCTGGCTTACATTTCTCTTTTGATTTCTCCTGTTTTGTAGACAGCTGTGTCAAAATCATAGGTGTTCACGATCGAGTTTTTGACGTTAACGACAAAGTAGACAATTCATTAGAGCCCAGAGGTTTGTATGGCTTGGATTCTCCTTTTGTTTTGACTGCTGGACAGTTTTGTCTTGTGTCTCTGCTTGTACACTCCTGCATGTTTTCTTTCGCATCTGATCACCTTCTGAAATAAAGCATGCTCTGAAACCTCAGCATGATGCATCATCCATGCTGTGTGTACTGCGTACACCTGTGGGGTCAGAATTTGACCTGGACTATTTAAAACCAATGGAAATGATCAATCAAGGTAACAATTTATTCCACCTTTCAAGCAAAAGTGTGTTTAGTCATTTCTAACACACTTTGGGGGCGATAACTACATAACAGGGATAGAGATGCATGAGATTGGTATTATATCATTGCCTTTTAAAAAATTCAGTATTTGAGGTATGTTTCAATCTTTTATAATAAAGTTTTTATTGTGTTTAGATTTATATAATTATAGGAACCCTTTAGAAAATATATATTTGCCCATAATGCTACAGTGTGGCGATTTTTTTATTAATATATTAAGATCATCAGATATGTACATGAAAGATAATTATCATATACGTGTCCATACCAGTCTAGTTTATGCTCAAGTTTTTTTTTAATCCAATAAGCCTAATAAAACTTTGCATTCGTGCATCTTTCGCATCAGAAATACATGCATTAACCAAGGAGAACATACACAAGTTCAATATACAGATACACAAATATGCACATGTTTAGACACAGGCATGTTTTAATGCACTAAATCAAATCATTCGTCATGCTCTCATATTCTGACATTTCTATCCATGCTATCCATGCCTTTTCATTGCTTTCTTGCTTTTACTTTGCTTCGTTGTATTTCATCTCACTAAGAACACATCCCACCTTCTACTTACATGCATGAATGTGCCCTGTTGACATTTAAACAGGCCTGTCTTTCCACAGTAGCTTCTTTACCTCTTTTGCTGTCAGTGATACTGGATCAACAGGTGCTCGGTGTGTGTAGTTAGCAGGAATTAGGAACAAGTCAGAACGTCCTGAAGGTCCGTCATTAGCAGTGCACATTGATTGATGACTGCTGTGTAACTTCCTCGCTGTACAGAGTCTGCAAAACGCTCTCGTACCCAAACGGCAGACACGTCCCTCTTTTTTCTGGCAGTGTGTGTATCAGCATGGAGGCATTGATTTATTAGTCCAGGTACCCACGGAGCGTTTGGACGAGCTTGTTGCATGCCTGCCTGCCTGCCTGATACTCTCCCCAGCGAAGCACCCAGTGCGCCTCTCCATCCGCCCGAGCATATTTATCTGTCTCTCCATGCTTCACACCTGTCGATTCCTCCTGCTGACATCCCTCATGGTGCATGGCTCTTCTAAGATGTTCTGCTTTCCAGAACCAGCATCACAGGCTTTGATGATAATAACTGCAGTCTGTTTTCCACCAGTCCCCCAGGGCTTCAGAACACGATGCAGAACGTATAATGAGCGACTTTAATAACAGGCCCCAAAGTACTGCTTCAGCTGCCGCAACTTCGCCAGCGACTGCCAGACAAATCACTAAGAAGTTTAACCCGTTGAACTCGAGGCACATTATTTAGTCCTTCGGTTATCTCGTCTCCAAGCCGGCTTGACAGGTGAAACTCTTGCGCAACTCTAGTTGCCCGAAACTAAATACCACTCGCCTCGCGTCATGTAAAGCCCCCTGCAGCTCTCTTTGAAACTCAACCTCAGAAGCTGCAGCTGCCTTAAACAGCCAATCAAAACGCTCATGTGATTACATCATACGACATCAGCAGACTGACAAAACCAAATTGCTTATGAACATGTTTGCAGCAGAACAGATCGACCTTAACTTTGAAGCTGAACAGAAATTATGCTTGCGTCCTGCAGGTGGCTCCACCAGCTAGCCTGAGACGCAGAATACTGTCACTAACCTGAAACTACCATGCTAGAGTAGCAGTTATGAAACTGTTTGTCAGAAGCTAACCCCCCTCTTTCCTTCTTTCCATCCCTAGATGACACCAGTCACGAGTCAGCAGAGCCGTCTCGGAGCGATGCGGCTAATTCAGGCCACGGGCCCCCACTGCCTGGCCCCCTAGTGGCTCTTCTGCTCCTCTGCGCCTCTGCACTGCTCAACTTATAGCCCCCCATCTCCTTCCTCTCTGACGAGCCCCTACAGCCCCTGCCATCCCTCTCCCAAGAGGCCTGAAGCCTTACACAGACTACGCAGACCAAGGGCCACGGATGGGCTCCCAGACTCTCCAGGAACACTTTTGGCCTTCTTTTGTTGTTTGTTTGTTTTTTTTCCAAATATTTAAGTGGTCTTTCTCAGTCAGTGATTAAGGAGATTTAATCAAATTAATTGATTAGTTGTGCAAAGGAGAAAAAGCTTTAGGCTAACGAGCTGAGACGCCCTGTCGTGATGCAACATCTGGTCACTGGGGATCAAAGCTATGGGGGGTGGAGAGGCTCCACATTTAGAAATAAAACTGTGGTTTTAAGTTAACGATATTCAGATGAAGCGATATAAATGTCGCCCTGGTACAGATCTCTTAGCTCGATTGTTAGAGGCAAACATAGAAGGACCGTTTGCCTGTTCTGTCCTATTGGCCTTCGTTTAACAAATTTGCTCTAGATTTTAACTATGTCTAACTGGCAGAAAGTCTGGACACTCAAGGAAAGAGAGAAAGAGAGAAAACGAACCCACCGACCGGTTACGTGGGCCGGCTGACCTCGGTGGCCGTGTGTGTTTGCTAACCGACATACTTAATCCAGCTGAAAGGAGGAAAATAAGACACATATTTATTCTCTGCAAATGAGGACAATGACTTGTCTTAGTAGACCACACCACTAAAACAGTGCTTTTGTATTTTGTAGGATAAACTTAACTGCAGCATAAATGCCTATATTTTTCCTATGACCTTTTATCTATTGATATGAAATATCGACGTTAACGGATCATCCAAATTCTTTGTCATCATGACTGCGTATGTCCACCTCTGTATATACAGTATCACAAGGGGCTGCACATGGTGTTCACTGTACCCCCCCCCCCCCACACCCCACCCTTCCCTCTTTAATTTAAAACAAAAAAAAAAAACAATGGCTTTGTGAGTACGATAAACATGTAGAAAATCCACTATGTGAACGAAACCGATTCTTTGCGCCTGTTTTCAACTACTGTACATGGAAAGAGCCGCCAACTGGTGTACCCTGGTCTCATGTTCTCCTACGACATTAACAGACAATGCCACTCAGCTGAGCTTCGGAACTCTGTGGTCCCACTCTTTGCCTTTTTTTTGCATGGCAGCCTTAGCTATAAATTTGTTGCTTTGTCAGTTAAGGCCTGGAAGGAGTGGTCTGTGAGTTGTGAGGGTGCCCGGTTACACCTCCTACTGTTTCCAGTTTAAGTGACTCTTTAATGAGGTTCAAAATGGCAGGCACGCGGGAGATATTTGCGGTATTAAAAATAGGCGGTCGAATGCATGGGCACAGCCGAGGGAGGCTCGGATTTCACTGGGACTTTTTTTTTTTGACCTTGCAGTCGAGAGCGCTCCGCCTGGGGCGACTGCGCAGGCAGAAAGAAAGAGGCGTGCGTTGGGGGGGGGCTTTGGGAGAAGTGAGCAGTTGGCACTCGCAAGAATAAACAATAACGGGGAATTTTCAAACAGTCTAAAACTGTATAATTGTTTCTGCCTTTCTAATCCTCAGTAGGCCTGTTCTCCTCCCTCCGCCGTCCTTTCCGCGCTGCTGGAGAGGAGGTGTTTGTTTTTGTTCGAATGGTAACAAAGCTATTTCAGGAGAATAGCAGCTTGGGTTAACCGTCATTCAGAAGAAGGAAAACGCCACCATATGTGCTTAGTTTGATGGTTTACATCGAAAAAACTAAAAAAAAAAAACTATGGAAACTTTTGGAACTCGGTTTCAATAGTATTTGTATTGCTCTCATTTATACTCCGATTCTAACTCTTACCATTGTTACCATACTTTGTACACGCTTTGAACTGGGGAACAAGGCTCAATTTGTTTTAAATGGATACCGTGTATCCTGAAGTAGTAAAACAATATAACATGTAGTGTTAGGTTAGCACTTGTTTTTGCACCTTTCTGGAGGTCAAAAAGAAGACGTCATTAAACAACAGAAACAGAAACTGCAACAACTATTATTATGATTATTATGATTATTATTATTATTGATATCATGCAAGTTATTATTAAAAGCTGTTGTATATAGTGTTTGATATGGAGGTATTAATTTGATTATGTCTTTTCTAAAAAATAAAAAAAAAGAAAAGAGAAGAGAAAAAAAAATAAAAACAAAGCCAAAAACAACAACAAAAAGAAACAGCGGAATTGGAGAGATGTACACACGACCTTCACCGGCCACCGCAAGCAGAGTATGGCCGCTTTGGGACGCCACCTCAGCATCTTCGAATCTCCACCCACCATTATCCATTGTTTCTGGGGATCCGATGAAAGTGCCGAGGCGGGTTTTCTGAGACAGCGTGTGTGATTGGCTTCAGTGTTTGAGGTTTTTGTCCTGGAAGCTTCTTTTTTTTTTTTTTTTTTTTTTGTTGGGGGGTGGGGGTGGGGGGTGTTTATTTGTTTTGCAGCATGTTGGCAAACCCGGAGTCACTCTGTGAACTGTTTGCTTTTTTCATGAAGGAACTTGCCGGTTTCGTTGTGTGGCATGCGCATGGACTTGACAATGAAAAACATTTACGATGAAGTGTTGTTTTTCTTCTTATTGTTTTTTTTTCTTCCCCACCGTTTTTTCTTTCTTACGTCATTGAATGTCAGAGCCTTACTGCACGCCACCATGACTGTGTGTCCCAGTCCCGCTGGAGTGGGATGACTCGAGTAGACCGACCCGTGCTGCCCGACGGTGGAGGACAGCTGTATATAGCGCTGCTCTGGAGGGACGGCGAGGATTCAGGAGGTTCCGTTTGTGATGTTGTCGTTTTCTCTCGAAGAGGAGAATCCTCTGCTCATGTTCTCACAGTATATTTCGTGTCTTCATGAGGTGCAGTTGCTTTTCGTTGGCAATGAGGTGGCCTTGCCCTGCCTTACTCTCCTTAAAGTCCTTCAAAATGCCAAGATCGGTCTCTGCACCCTCACCCTTCACTCACTGCCATCTCTGAGGCACCTTAAAAATTTCAGGCATCGTTATCCAGCCCTTACTGGTCCGTCTCTCGTATGTGGGACAGCTCATTTGTACGTATATGGAATCAGCCCCTGTGTGCTCCTGTGCTTGGTATCATTCTGTTTTCTGCAGTTATCATCTTTCTTTTGCATCTCTGGGTGCTGTATTTGATCGGCTTCTCCCCACTGTATAAACAGAAACAACATTTTGGAAAAAAAATAAGAAATAAAATGAAAAAAAAAATTAAAAGGTCTGTATTTGTATATACACGTGTCTTAGCAACTATGAATAATAATGATTAAAGAAAAAAATACACAATGCTTTGTTGGTCTGTTGCTTATTTGATACTCAAGAATAACACAGTACACATAATCTAACTAGTAGTTTGAGTGAAAAAGTTACTAAGTACTTTATTACTGAGTGAATTTATAACTGTTGACTTCTGTTGACCTCACTAATGGAAATGTATGACATGTTTAATGGTTCAAAACTTGCCCTTCACTTCCTACTCCATATAGTTCAAACTGCAAGAATGGCTTGTTTTGAATGTATCATGGTTGTGACATCACAGCTTATTTATATGTATAACTAGCAGCAGTTTAACCCTCATTCCATCATTTGCATACCGTTGCTACTGGAACAATATCTCCCAAAAAGTTACTTTTCATGAGAAGAAAAACTTCAACAGTAAGTCTAACATGAATTTTTGAAAATTTGATAAAGTCTCGACATCAGAAAAATTCTAAGTTCCAAACCAGACAAATAAAAGTAGAGGTCTGAAAGCAAAGCATCACAAAGGATGAGTGATTCTCAAGAATAGGAAGAGGTTGGAAAGAAATTGGGTAATTTTTGTCCACAAAAATATCAGAAGTGCTCTTAAATACAAATGCAAGAAAATTGTAGAAAAGACCCCTTTAAAAGTCACAAGTTGGGCTAAATTGCACAAACTCAATGTTAGCATGTAGTGAAAACTGCTTGTCTGTGTGGTTGAGAAGAGATTGGAGAGAAAAACTGAATTCAACAGGCCTGCGAGTGTGTGCTGTTAAATGAAATACAAGAAAAATGTAGAAAAGTCTCCTTTAAAAGTCACAAATTGCACAATCTTTTGTGTTCGCATGCAGTGAAAGCTGCTTTTCTGAGAAGAGGTTTGAATTTAAAGAAAGAGAGAGAGACAGAGTGAGTTCAGCAGTGTGTGCTGTCAAGTAAAATACAAGAAAAACGTAGAAAGGCACAAGTTGGGGTAAATTGCTCAGTCTGGTTTTATGTTAACATGCAGTGAAAGCTGCTTTTCTGAGAAGAGGTTTAAATTTAGAGAGACAGAGAGAGAGAGAGAGAGAGAGAGAGAGAGTTTAGCAGGCGTGCGAGTGTGTGCTGTTTTGTGTGGCGTGTGTGGTATGAGGGGCTGGACAGCGCTGGTTAATAAGTACATGGTAAAAACAGCAGGATTAAATGAACTCCTAGAGTTTCCCAGTGTGAGCATTAATGGACTCTGTAGGAGTTAACACTGCAGATCTCACCCATCATCTTCACTTACTCTTCTAAACACTCCCAGAACAGTAGAACACACACACACACACACACAAACACACCCACTCACAAACACACTCGCACACACACATGCATACAATCATCACACATTCATCATACACACATATCATCTTGACTTTACTCTTCTAAACACTCCCAGAAACAGTAGAACACACACACACACACACACACACACACACACACACACATATGCACATACACTCACACACACAAACGCTCACATACGTACACAAACACATATACACACAAAAATGCACATGTATGCTCCCAAACATACACACAAACATATACACACACACACTCACATACACACAAATACAGTCACATGCAGTCACACATACACTTACAGTCTCACATATGCACATACACACACTCACATACACCAACTGCAACTGGGCTAGAATCATAAAACAGTGCCATTCCTCAGGATTTCTCCGCTCCTGTGTGCAGCGTCCTCTAACGGCATTAGCGGTCGGATTTGGGCCCGAAACTTCAGCCGCTGCTGAGTGATGCTCATGGGCCGCAATTTCCAAGCTACAGGCAAAGTGCTGCCACAAATTGGTTTAATATCTCCGGTGACACCATTAGGTAGGTGAAGCGAGCTTTTACATTAGTGGGTGCTGCTCGGAGGCCATAGGGGCAGAGAGCTCCTCAGGTCATAAATTTGATTCTAATGATTTTGTCATTCCCTTTAAACAATAACGACCAAGTAGATTTTTTTTTTTATTATTTTTTTTATATTTGACCTGTGATTTATGCATTTAATACTTTGATGGCAAAAATAGTTTAACTCGAGTCCATAATGATGCAGGGAATGAAATATTGACACAATTCATTTTCCTTTTCAGATTTAATTAGTTTATTTTATAATGCCATCCATCAACAGTGTGGTGGGCTAGATTAAATGTGGAGTGTGTATGGCAGAGCGGGACCTCTGAGAGGGGAATGTGTTTCACAGTTGATTTCCTGAGAAATAGATGTTGCCTGAATTATTCATCAAGCTTTCATGACTTTAATCATATTCTTAATTCAATTATTAAAGACATTTCTCCCGTGGCTATATTTTACTCTGTGCTTTGTCTGTCCTTTGAAATTCCGGCGTCGGGCAGGTGATCGGCTGAGCGAGTCGGAGCCACGCGAATGAATCAAAGTGGCATAAATCACTTTTTACTTACATCGGGCCTTTTTTTTTCTGCAACCTTGTCGAAATCCTTGGCTTTGGAGCTCTGCGGAGTCTGCATATGCATAAAAGAGCACAAAACAGCCTTCAAAATCAAGAATCGGGTTGAAAAAACTGGATAAAACCTGAAAATCGATTTACTTAGAAAGCAGGTGCGGACAAAAACACGTGGACAAAGCAGGAGCCCTGACAAAGAGATCAGCCAGGCAATAGCAGAAACGTAATGAAGCAGCACAGCAAACACGTCTCAGAGAGCATGCAGGCTCCGCGGAGAACGGGCTACTCGCGTGAGGATATCAATTCTGACAATGGCTTAAATTCCTGGCAGATGGAGCGAGTGGAGGTATGACAGGGCTTTTGCATAACATGGGAATCCAACCCGAAGGCCTGTCACATCAAGAGGCCAGCAATGCAGTAATCAGACTCAAACTCACCACAGAGACACGACACACTCTCTTAAGACCTGAGGTGGCCTGAGGTGGCCTTCTGTTACACAAGGAACTGAAAGGAGTAGGAGGGGAATCCGAACTTGAGTGTAGTGCAAGGTAAAGTGGCCATATTTGTCATGCATGCACACAACACACACTGTAACATTCTCCTCTACATTTAACCCATTCACCCAAGCGAAGCAGGGGGCAGCCAGTGATGCAGCACCCATGGAGCAGTGTGTGGGTACGGCACCCTGCTGAAGGGTGCCTTTGCGGTGTCATTGGTAGTCCTGGGATTCATACCTACAACCTTGTGATCACAGGCAACTCATTAATCACCGGGTCACGCGTTAAATGCAAGGCCTGTGCCTCCATATTGTAAATTACACATCTTCTTGATGCAGGTGTTGGCCTGGTGGCAAAGGAGTTGCCTCGCAATCGGAAGGTTGTGGGTTCGAATCCCAGGCCTGCCAGTAGCACCACGGAGGTACGCTTGAGTAAGGTGCCGTCACACACTCGGGTTAATGGGTTAACTTCAGGTAATGAACCGTAAACAGAAAATGAGCTGTGCTCCTAAATTTGCTTTCAGTTGAATATATTTGTACACGTATAGAGGATGTGTCCAGTTTCTTTCACTTCGAAATTGAACATTTATGGCATTTGGCAGACGCCCTTATCCAGACTTCATTTAATTTATTAACCCTTATAGTCACGCATAAACACAACACCACACCACACAACAGTGTGAACAATGTAAAATTCTTTTTCTGCATTTTATCCATTCACCAAGTGAAGCAGGGGTCTGCCACCTATAGGGGGCACCAGAGGAGCAGTGTGAGGGGACGGTACCTTTGCTCAAGGGAATCGCACTGGTGACACCAGCAGTTAAGGTCCTAACCGCTAGGCCACCCAGCTGCCTTTACAGTCAATAGTTACAGGGACAGTCCCCCTGGTCCCCCTGGTCCCCCTGAGGGTTAAGTGTCTTGCTCAAGGACACAGTGGGGGTTCGAACCGGCGACTTTGTGGTCATCAGGTTCACAGGCAAGTGTTTTACACACTAGGTTACTACCACCCACTCAAATGTCCAGCAAAATGTCATTTGACAGAGGAAGTTCATACCTTTGCATATGACTGTATGAGTCCTGTCACGAGTGAAATACATTCATTAAAAGATGAAAAGAATCTACATATTCCAGCAGATAAATGTTTCAAAATGGCATCATTTTCCCCTTAAATATTTATAAAAATCAAATGTGCTTAAGTATGCTCTAACCTGGTATGCATAAAGAGTGATATCCACTGCGATACAAATCACTTCTGTCCTTCAGCACCACGCCACGTTCCTCACCCCCCCCGGCAGGGCCCTGAGTGTGCGGCGCTGAGTAATCGGCAGTATTGTTTCTTACACAATGATGAAGTGCTGTAATTGTGAGCAGTTTCATTTTAAACTGATAAGGATTTGATTGAATGCTTTAATAAAAAAAACGAAATAAATAAAACGTGGAACTTTGAAAAATATGTGGAAGCAGAGAAAAATCCCCTGGCCTGACTCTAGCAGCCCATATCACTTCCCAAAATATACCAAAACTTCTTCCAGCTCATTTCCAGCTCTTTATAAATGTTGCAGACTAGTGGCTGCAGTTTAGGCCGCAGTATGACTTACTGCTACTTTTTTTTTTAATATTTGCACTTTTAATGTGCTTTGATGTATTCTTTTGCTTCTTTTATCCCTTTCATTATATTTATCTTTATTTTATTTTCCATTCTGTGAAGCACATCATGCATGACTTTATGTGTATGATAATGTGCTTATAGAAATAAACTTGAACTAAACTCTAAAAATATAAAAAGTGAATTTTCAGAAACTACCAGGGCTTGAATTCATGAAATGTCACATATTAGAGGAGTGTGTTTATTACTGTAGCCCCCAGTAAGTCATAATATCGCATCAGCAATGTGTGTGATTTAAAGAAGAGGCGGTTTGAGGAGGCTGAGAGAGGTTTAGGTGATGTAGTTTTATGGAAACACTATTCAGGCTATTTGGGCTATTGAGTGTTTGCTAGTCTTATACCTTCTGTTTAAAAGTAGAGCCGCAAGATCTGGACTCCAAACATGTCGTGGCCGAACAGCCAAACCTGGGGTGAGTGGAAAATTGTGTAAATTTGATTTCATTCACATTTTAAAAAAAAGTATTGAAAAGGGAAACAAAAGCAGGATGCAAAAGTTTGGCTGTTCCTGGTCATATGACATTTTCTGCTTTAAAACTGCTGTTTATTTGATGAAAAAAAGATTTAACATATAAAAAAGCATTAAATTTCATTTAGGTTTTTACTTCTTACTGTATACAGACTTTACTGTACAGCTGTAACTATGCTATATCCTCCTGGGACCCGCCCCATTCGTTTATGTGGACATTTTGTTCACCTGTGTCTTGCTTAAGTATTTGGTGATACCCCATCAAGTCCTATAGTGTTCTGTAGAGGAGATCCTGGGCTCCAGTGATGCTCCTGTGAGGATTTGCATGCTGGAACAAGGACTGCAATGGCAAGACATACATGAGGGGCACCAAATGCAAGATGTTCCTTTTTATAACCAAAAAGAAAACCAGGACTATCACAGCTAAAATATCCAGAGGATGTTCTATGACTTACGATTCACTGTTGAACTAAAATACGTGTTTTGTTGCCCTTGCAAGTGACAGAAGAGTGATATTCAGTTTGATCAAAACAATACAATTCTGTGTGTTCTTAGGTTAATATCATTTTTTTCATTTTCAAAATCCGGTCCAATTTGACATGGAAATCGTTCTGTTGTCCTCTACAGTGGACATTTAAAATAAAAAATATCTGCAGAGAAATTTTAATTGTAAAGTGTTTTTTAGACCCAAATAGATGGGAAATAACAAGAGAAAAGAAAATTGTAATCACTTTTTTCCTCAGTTCTCAGGAGGATATCCTTGTTTTTATATAAAATATATATTTCAGATTTTACAACCGCATTTGACACCAGAAAAAATCTACAATTATACATAAATACATAAAAACACAAGTATTTTTGGTTTTAAAGTGATGACCAACATTGGTTAGAGGAATGCAGTGTGGCCACAGTATGACTTACTGTGAGCTATAAGAATGAGCTCCAACGCTACCAAGCAGCTGCTGGAGAAAACACCAGGGCTGGAATTCACAAAGCGTCACACATTACAGGACTGCGTTTATTATTGTAGCTCACAGTAAGTCATGATATGTCTTAAACCGCATCTAAATCCTAAATCTGCATCCGTGGGACTTTAATGAAGCAGTAGATGTGGTTTGAGCAGGTTGAGAGAAGTTTTGTTGATGTTGTTTTATGGAAAGACTGTTTGGACTATTTTAGTGACTACTGAGTTCATCATACTCCCAGTTACAACAGACAAGAACCTTCAGACCTTTCCCTAAAAAAGAACACAATATTTATGAAATTATAATAAATGCCAATGAGAAGTCAGCAAAATTTTTGGATTAAATGTTTCAAATATGTGGCAACGGAAACTATAACTACAAGCATTAGACTTTATCAGGACAGGTGCTGGAATGAGACAGGCGTGAGTCTCTGGTGTCTCAAAACGTCCCGAAATCCTGTAGAGCCTCTAACACTGAATTAAAAAGTGTAGTAGAAAAATTCATATTATGCAATCATGTTTAGTTTTGACATTCCAGTTTTGTTTCATGTCAACAGGTTTTAGGTTTAGGAAACATTAAATTTACTGTCAGCATTGGATGCAGCAGATTCAGAGATTTCACTGAAAAATCATTTTAATTCAGCTGTTTGAAATCAAAAAAGGCCAAAAAATGTCATGTTGACAGAAACAGGAGCGTTTCTGAATTCTGCTCTATTTTCCTAGATATAAGACCTTTTCTCCGGTTGTTCCGAATCCTAAACTGTAATTCTGACCTATTGTCATAATTCTGAAACCCAAGTGACCCCGCCTCCCCGATTCTTCCCTGAAAGGCACACTGTGTCCCACTAAGACCTCATTGGCTGCAAATGCCACCAGCCGTGGGGGTCAAGGACAAAAGCCAGTGGTGCAGACAGACAAGGAATATTAAATGAGCCAGGCCTGCAAGAATGTTGCTGCCTGTGCAGTTTTGGATTTCGCCCTTTAGGATGCAAGGGGCCCATACTGCGGTGTAGGGTTTAAGCACTAATTCAAGATAAAAGCACAACAAAGCGCTGTAATGTGTGACTAAGCTGTCTAAACCTTCCAGCGGCGTGGAACTGCATGCTAAACGTCTGAAAAGATTACCCCAGATTACATACCTTTCACAGCACTTATTAGCCTCACTTTTTCAAAGCCAGAGCGGGCCTCAAAGTCTTTCATCCCCACATATCAACACATCACGACATCAAACCCACCTCACCAGAAACTTTCCACCGGCAGCGCCGCACTTTTTGGCTCTTGCCATTGATGAATGGATGTTATATTAATCAAAAGTTCTCCAAAACTGACAGAGCATGCGTGTGTCATTAAATGATTTATTTCTCTGATGCAAGCGCTGAAACACAGCTTAAACATGCTCTCAGAGGCTCCACGCTGCGCGGAAACCGGCGAAAAAAGTATTATTGTTAAACTAACTTTGATTGTAATTTACTTTCACTGCTCTGACTACTTTATGTGCTTTACAAACTTGATAAATTTTTCAGTGAAGCTTTTCAGTAGCTTTTCCTTACCAAACTGAAATAAGTCATAACAGTAGGAGCCTAGTGGTTAAAACACTTGTCTGTGAACCCAATGACCAGAACGTTGCTGGTTCAACCCCCTACCTTCCACCACTGTGTCCTTGAACAAGATACTTAACCCTCAGTGTCCCTGAAACTAATGATTGTGCGTCGCTCTGGAGAAGGAGGTCCACCAAATGCACCTTTACCCCTAAAAATAAGAAGAATGCAGACCTCTCACAAAACTAATCCACCGCTGACACACACTATCCACCATGTTGACTCCCCACTGTTCATGCCTAGACACCTGACGAGATCTCCATGGAAACATCTCCCTCACATTTGTACTTTTTCATTGTGAAAAAAGTAGTGTGTAAAAGCTTGGCCGCTCATGGTCAATCAAGTTCTGCCTATTTTAAAGCACAATTGCTGCTTGTTAGCTGAACGGATTTAACACATTTGTAAGAAATCTTTAAAAAAA
>JBBJLR010000018.1:8133306-8152436 GCA_037577145.1 Brachypetersius gabonensis
GACCGCTGCAGCATCTACACCCGACACCACAACATCGAGACTGACCGCTGCAGCATCTACACCCGACACCACAACATAGAGACTGACCGCTGCAGCATCTACACCCAACACCACAACATCGAGACTAACCGACCCCCAATTCTGTGGGACTCCTACTTACTTTTTGTCAACCCTCATATTTCAAACCAAAACGTAACTATTTCATGGGAAAATAGTTATTTTTTGCTCATGGCAACTTGTAGGGGCATTTTAGTCCGTATAAGCGTCAAAAAATTTGCAAATATCTGTATTATATTCTGTTTCAGTGTGTACAATCTTATTTTAAAAGATGTTCCAAAACTATTAGGGACAGTATAACTAATAGTATAAGTGATGGCGGCCTAGTGGGTAGGATACAAGTGAAAGTGACCATTCTGTCATACGTGAACACACCACAGCACACAGTGTGAACAGCACGAAATTATTCCTCTGTATTTAACCCATTCACCAAGTGATGCAGCGGGCAGCCAGGAACACAGTGCTTAGTAGTCTTGGGAATCAAACCCATGACTTCCTGATCGCAGGGCAAACACCCTAACCACTAGGCTACCAACTGCCCCAGGTCATGGGTTCGAATCCTTCCTTCAGTATGCCACCACTGGGTTCCTGAGCAAGACCCTTAACCTCCTGTTGCTCCAGGGAGACTGCCCCCCGTAGTTGGGGAATGGAAGTCACTTTGGATAAAGGTGTCTGCTAAATGCAGTAAATGTAGTAAACATACATGATTCTATCGGATTAACATTTGGCTGATGGCCGCTACACCTGAGCACTGATTTCCACATAGACCTTAAATGCACTCTTCCGAAAGCTTTGTGCAAGTTCATCTAAAAATATACCAAAGTTTCCAAACATGCTTCATCACCTCCTGTAGAAAACAAGCCTGCATCACCACTGGATGATCAGTCTCTGCAGAACCTATGTTGCTCTGCCAGAGGGATACAAGCATCGGGTGACCTTTTTAATGGCAGTGGCTGGCACTCGTTCTGGGGCCTCCTGACCTTGCGTCTGATCTTTCTAACAGATTTCTCTATGCCTGACAAGCCTGCTGTTTCTGCAGCACAGGAAAGAAAACCGCAGATATCTGCTCAAACTCCAGCTCTAGGCAAGAGTGCCCAACAGATTCGTCTCATCCAGAAACACAGGATGCAACTTGTTTACTTCGCATTTAGCAATTTATCCACTCTTTCCAAAGCGCTTAACATGATGCAAATGACCTAATAATTCATGGGAAGAGGAAGAGTTGTTTGAATTCTGCAAATGTTTAGGAAGTGTCCTGTTACTGATGGTCTGCAGAGCCTTTATGCAAGCAGCCTTTGATGCACACATGAACTTATTAAGCCATTTAGTGACGCTACACATGTTTACTGTGATTAAAGTAATGCATTTAATGTATTACATTAAATGCATTAATAGGAAGCAGTCAGAGTACCTGTGTTGCTAAGCCTCTGTATGTGGTGTCAAATTAAATGCATCTGTTTCTGAAGAAACACAGGTTTAGACTGGAATGCAGATCATTACCAGCTTACTATAGAACATCTGTTCAATCATTGTAACAATAATAGACACTGAAGGAATTTAACTTAATTAAAAGGATTAGATGTGTGTAATTGTTCTGTTAGCTATATAGTTTACAATAAAGTCAGACATATGGCAACTTGCTGATAGGGAAATCACACTTTAAAAAATGTTTGAACGATTCCTTATAGAGAATTGTACCGATCTCACCTTCTTCACAATGGTGGTGATAGGAACAATGCATCTACAATGCAAATATAAGACATTTTCTTAAATGGCTAACTTTACCCTATGCTTGTTTTCTGGATTTGTACATTGATGATGATCAAATAGAAGCAATTACAAAATAATAGTACCTCTCTGCAATGAAACGAGCAAAAACAATAATAATAATAATACATTCTATGCCAAAATGAAGAGATTCCTACAAGCACTGTGTTTTTCCTTTAGCAGTGTAAGCTTCAGTCTAAGCTCAGCTTATGTCTGTAACCAGCCACAGTGTCTGCTGGGTGAAGCAAATCTACCCCTCAGATGTAAATATTTAGTCGTAGACAATGACTGGCCGGATTTAGGGATACATTTGCTGTCTCGAGGGCCGGTAGTTTAGGACCCCTGACTTATAGTGCAGCAGTAATTACATCATGGCATGGATAAACATCTCTATGAGCTATAAATATATTTTAATGCCATATTAATGCGCTGCACCCGGTGTGAAAAAGTGTTCAGGGGGGGAAAAAACTGACCATGTTAATACGACGGGCCGACAACACTATCCATTTTCTGTTCTACCATGACAGTCCTCTAGTGAGGAAATGGAAAAAAATTGCATTTCACAGTCTCGCCTGCTTTAACCATTCAAGGACCTGCAGCGATGTTACACAATATCTCTGTAATTGTCGGAGGGGTTCACCTTGATTGCTTTCGTAAAAGCAAACATCTGTGGCCCTTAAGCTGCCCACTTCTTTTCACAAACGCCGCTCAATGTGCAGTCTCATTTATACAGTGTTTAGAAGCAAAAATGTGCGAGAAAAGGATCAAATATGACCAAGTTAAAGTTTTTTTTTCTCTCCGACATGGATATGTTACCGTTTAGATCTCCTAGACTTTAAACTCCATTTGTGTGGGAACATCGAGTTCCTCGGACCAACTCGGCTGCTTGTAGAAACTCTGGATACCAAAGAGTGCATTACGGTGAATCCTGGCTGGGAAGGCATTCAGTGTGAGTGAGATATTAAATCAGCACTGGTAAACGTATGCAGACAGACAGAAACATGGCACCGTATGAGTAGAACGTGACGGTGCCAACGAGAGAAGAATTCGTAGACCGGCAGAAATGGATGGTCCTAATCCCTGGATATTTCTGGGGTTTGGTTAGTTTTTCCATTTCTGTCGCTGCGCTTCCCAAAATATGTCAGCCATCATTAAGGACAAATGAAAGATTGAACCCCTTGTTGCGTTCAGTCTCATGTGAAACGCAAGACCTCGGAATTGTTGAGTTCTCCTGAAAGCTATCCTTCAGCGGGGAGGGAACACATGAGCACGGAACCAGACGCTGATCCTGTGCAGAGCCAGCGGTGTGGCCTGGCTGCGTTACTCACTTTTTAATCTTTTCATTCAACATTTGTGCACTTCGCATACAGCTGCCCAAAAAACGAATGAGCAGAGTATTGCATTTAGATTTTATCTAAGGTTACAAAGTTCAGTTAAAGACAACAGAGGCAGACGTGTTCATGACAGAACCACCCTAACGTCCCACAGGCACCTTCAACAAGAGGCTCCGTTCCTGAGTGCAGGACATGAAACACGCACATGAACCGCCTTTGCCCTTTGAGAAACCCTGTGGATTCTAAACTCCATCCATACCGCATTTGTGTTCATGGAAGGGATATTTTGTTATGATTTGTATCCGATGAAAAGTTGTTGTGCGTGTTTTGTTTCGTGGAACGAAAAATTATGTGCTCTTTTCATTTTGTGAAACAAACAGGAAAAAAAAGAAGTGTGCTGCGTTCAAAACGCGAATTCTGAGCCATAAAATATTCAGCCGTTTCAAGGTCACTCACCAGGCAGTTAATGCTTTATACTGAATAGTGAATGAGTGAATCAATCAGAACACCACAGTCAAGCTTATACAGAATTACAATCAGAAGTAAATGGGATTTATAGCGGTAGTGAAGTGCGTCAGCTCACAGCAAGAAGGTCAGATGGCCGAGGGTCCTTTCTGTGTGGAGTTTGCATGTTCTTCCTGTGTCTGTGTGGGTTTCTGCTGGGAGCCTCGGTTTCCACCCACAGTCCAAAGACGAGTACAGCTCAGGAAAAAAACGAGAGCACTGCAAAAATGTTCAATTTCTTAGGTTTTATCTTTTATAGGTGCAAGTATTGTACTGAACAGCTTTGCCTTCGTTTTTAAGAACTGCTGACAATATTTCTCCTCATTTTCAAAAAAAAAGTTTGTTCTTTAAAGCATCATTTTAAAGGAAATGACAAAACATCAGAATAAGAGAAATGATGCAGCGTTTACAGAATTTATAATAATTCAAAGAAAAACTTCTGGTTCCCTCTTAAACAAAATGGCAATAATGAGCTTTGAGGAACTTCTAGTAGTGTTTCACCATCCAACTGGTCTCAGTGTGAGAGGAGAGAGTCGATTACAGCAGTGTTTTATACTTTTCCTCATTAAATAAGATGTGATTCAGCTGATCAGTAATCAGTCTCTCATAAAGCAGAATGAGGTGCTTGTGTAGGAATTTAACAGACACTGGACTGGAATGGTTGTCACTCATAGAGCGTATGCCATCCGGATCTGTATATTAGGCGAACTGGAGATGCTAAATCGTCTCTAGGTGTGACTGTCCAGGGTGTTTTCATATAGCTGATGTCTCTAAGTGTCTCCAGCAGGTGGAAAACACCAGATGAAACAGTGATCATGTAAAAGGTAATAATTATGTGCCAAAAAACTGACAAACTACTAATCATTAAAGAAAAAGTAGCCTTTGAAATTCAAACCCTAAAATCAAAGAACAGATCTTGAAGCAAGGTCTCTGATGACATAAAAACGGAACATAGTTGTAACTTGAGCAGAATTTTTGCCCACCAGCAATAATTTTCCTTGATGACTTCTGCCTCAGCAGAGCTGACTTATGAATGCCGAGATTCGTGCTCTTCGAGCCAGCAGATATGACCCATGACTTTAGCCCACAATGTGTTCAAAACTGGCCATTTTCTCTCATCCGTCCTATGATTTATTAGGCTGAAAAGCTTGTTGGAATCCTTTTCCATGGTATTTAAATGAAAGTCGCACTTAGAAATGAAATCTCTTTCTCTCCATGCTCTCCTTTTCCATAAATTGCAAGTGAGGCCTGGCCTGTGACCAGTGGCGCAGGCGAGAGAGAGAACGAATGTATTTTCATTGGCACGGAAGCTGTCCAGCTGAAATTAGCCGTGTAGAAAATGTGCTGAATATTATGGATGCCGCGCAGGCCAAGAAAGACAGTTGGTCTCAAACCCCAGACCATGCTCGGCTGCTATCTTTCAAAACCCTGCTAACTTCGGGCCTCGGCGCCGGTGCCAGAACCTCCAGCTTGCCGAATCATAGCTTTAATTAAATGTGACAAGAGAGTCCGGGGTCAGCTCTGATCCTGCTCCCAGACTAAAGGTCCAGGACTCTGAAAGCACGCTTTAGCGCTCATTAGCCTATAGAGCACTATAGCAGACAGCTGACTGACTGCTTCTTACATTTGCACCTTTATTAAGCAGAATGATACTAAATCCCTCCCTCCTCCATTCTCATTCACAGAAAGTGAAGCGACAAAGTCCACCTTTGAGCTTCGTTATTATTTATACATGATGCTGCATCAAAAGCACAGCACTGTGCAAAAGTCTGTGCAGTAATAGCAGTTTGTTGGTCTGTTTTTGTTGCAGCACCATTAAGAAATGGCTGCTGCTACATATCACTCAAAAGCAATGGCTAGCAACAGTTTTTTTTTGATCAATCAAATGACCCCTTCTTGTGAAAGTAGACAGTTGTTGGCCACTCTGAGTGATGGAGCTGGATAGAGTCAGAACTCTGGCTTGCAAGGCTAAAATCAATGGTACACAACATGAATGTGAATGCATTAAAAATGGTAATATTAATGTATTTATTAAATAAAAAAACATACTGTTTAATAAAGGATGTTTACTTCCAGTGTAAATGAGGCCTAAATGAGCTGTTCTCATGAAGACTGCCACTGCTGGAGTCATCTAGACTGAGGTGTTGAATAATGAGGCTCATGGAACAATGCACATTTTCTTCTTTATGATACTGTAGACCTGTCTGTTCAGTACAGGGGTTCCCTTTAGTGTAATTTTCATTTGATATTCTGACCTTGAACTTGAGTACTAATCCTACATACTTTGAAGCTGTAACTTTTGGCTGTGCTATAATGACAGGATGAGGATTATAAGGGAGTAGAGGGGGAAAAAAAACGTCATTCCTTTAGTAATTATCTTTTGGCCCAGGAAGGTCTACAATATGGTTTGTTGGCCGGATCCCAGTTGGAGTGATATAGAGTAGGGTTTGGCAGGGTAAATGTGGAGTACAGCCAACATCTGAGTCACAAACAAAGATACAGTGGAAGGTCCACAAAAACAAATATACACAGTATACATCCCAGACTATGCAGATCATAAATGGGAAGTTAACTGTAAAAATTGAATGCATTGTTTTTGTGAGGTCATGCATATATAAGATCAGCCTATTCTGTCTACAGCAGCGCACATGGACAATATAAAGAGTATTTTAACCGGCACTGCTTCTTGATTGAGGCACAATTGAGGGCAGCCAATCAGAATAGAGATCATTTATTCATACCAGGCTATTACTACTTGTTTATCATAAGCTGTTTCCGAAAAGTGCACTCGTTCACTACATAGTGTTTGCTATATAGGGGGCTAACTAGTGAACAAGGGGAGGTCACGTTTAGTTCATTTCGGATGTTATGTTTTTACTAACTGTTGCTTAAAAAATGCACCGGATCTTGGCAATTTATCTCTGTCGCATAAACACATGTCTGGTCTCTCTAGTTCAGACACAGCTCGCACATGAGCAGGGTCTGGTGGACCTGGGGACAGATAGATCCGTCCGGGGGGCACTACTGTCCTCCGCAGAGCGAGAAAGTGAAAGTGTGACTGACTCTCCTCTGTTTGAAGCCCCACTTTCCACCCCGTCACGCCTCCCTCCGCCTCGCTCCTCTTCTCGACTTTCGCGGGATAACTGTAGTGTGCAGTGTGTCTGAAAAGTGGACTTGTTCACTATGTAGGGCACGGTAAAAGAAAGCCGCAGTGCAGGATGGTATGTATGTATGTATTCATTTAGGGTACAGTGTCCAGATGTCACACTGCGATTTTGAAGTGCCCTAACTAGTGGGTGAAACTCACACTTGGAAGACTACAAAATGGCTGATTCACTATGTAGTGCCCTTCATAGTGAAAAAGTGCACTTCTCGAACACAGCTATATAAAATACGAGTTTTTTGTTTTTATGGTGTTTTGTAGGTGTTTGATGCATAAGTGGGCCTCGGGTTTGAAAACATACAAGAAAGATGTAGGACAGGACCTTTTTAGGTAAAGTTGTATAGGAAAAGTACATATATGTTAAACTAAATGTATATTAAACACTCATCCGTGCTCATTAACGTTTTTCCCAAAATTATTTGCCAGTTTTCTTTTCTGAACACATCTTAAGAGCGCATAATTCAAATATTTGGTCAAACATAATATATACAGCCATGGATAAAAATAAGGCCACATAATTTCTTTCTGCTTATTGCTTTAGTAATGCATGGGAGTGTGTCTGTGTGAAATGAGCAGGACTCTATTGTTTTATACACCATTGACCAACACTTCCAACCAAAAAATATTTTGGAGAAAATCTACAAATAATACATATAAATAACTGATTATACCTTTCATTAATCAGAAACTGAATCAGGAGTGAAGCTGCTGGAATACAGACCATAAAAAAAAGCTGTGATAATGCCTTAACGTCCCCAGCACTAAAATAGGTGCCTATCCATAGTACATAAAAATGAAACCACAACTACCATGTCTTTGACCCGACGTATGATCCGAAAGTATTCCAGACACACGGTGAGGTATGAAGGTGGGAGCATTATGATTTGGAGCTATTTCTCCGTATGATTTAGCACACAGTTACAGCGAGTTGTTTTCTGAATGTGCTCGGTGTTAACTTTTCCATGTGCCTCGATCTTTCTGGCTCCAAAACGTTGAATTGAAAATAATGGAGCAGGCATTAAAAATGTGGCGCTAATCATCGCAGCAGATTTCACCATCGCTCTGCTGGTCTCTCCGGGCTCATGAGCAGGAGCTGGCAGTGCGTACGCATCCGCAGCACTGTCCATCCAAGCCCATTCTGTCCACCTGGCAAGCAGGCCACTATTCATTCTCATTTGAGGCCATATTCTGATAAGAGATAATGGAGGTGGAGGACTCGCATGATTTCTCAACTGAGCTCTGTTCTGCGTTAAAACAGCCCACAGCAACAAAGTGAGCCATTTCACACAGTTTCTGTAATTAAATACTTTCATACATTCAGCCATGCATAAAGGTGATGTTATTCTTATAAAAGTACGAATTGTCTCTTGTTTTCCGTGCACCGAAAGTTAAACTGATGTAGTCGGAACAAACAGCAGAATTAGCTCTTACTTCTGAGCCAGCACATTTCTTTTTTGCAAAAGAGGCTTGCCGTGATGTGTTCATTCAATTTGTTCATTTTTCACTAAGAAGCTAAAATCTCTGTGGCACTATCTATCATTTTCCTAACCCACATGCGGTAACATGAGAGGAATGTTGCTGCTGCAGCCCAGAGCTGAAAGGTCATGGATAATATCAGACTACTAATACACCCTTAAACATAAAGTTCCCAAATGATTTGGACACATGCTTCTAGGAAGTTGAAATTTAACATTTTTTTTGACAATTGAAAAAAACGATTTCTTTCCAAGAATAATTCAAGAGTTTATGACAGTGGTCACCAGCCGTCCTCCAGGACATATACCTCCCGGCCCTATTCAGCTCCATCACAAATGTAACACTTAATTCAGCTAACTAACCCTTGAAGGCGATATCTGGATGGAGCAGGCGGGGTCAGTCAGGGCTGGGGGTAAGTAGATCCCGGGCAGCATGGCTTCAAAGGAACATACAGTATGTTTAACACTGAACATGCTTGCGAAATACATTCCATATGTTTTAATTGCTATGAATGTATTTGAGCTTGTATGTAGCAGTTTTAGGGTGACTGTCAGTTGGTGTCGAACTGCTGCTGTTTAGACTGAAACCTGGACAATGTCCCAAATTTAAAGTCATTAACATACAAAGGATTTCCAAAAGGCTTAGGAGGAGGTTTTAGTCCTGCCTTCATGCCTGACTAAATTAGTCCTGCCGTCCTACAATGAAATGTGATTGGATTATTCTGCTGTCAGTTGATGTTGTTAAATTGAGCTCCTAACCAATGGGAGAGCTTGCTTGGCTGTATCTACCTATTCCAAAAAAAGCAGAATTATTCACATTACATAGGGCAGCTGGTGGTTAGGGAGTTACCTCTGTGATTGGAAGGTTGTGGGTTCGAATCTCAGGACTGTTAACAGCACCACTGAGCAAAGGACCGTCACCAAACTCTGCTCCTCGGGCGCTGTATCGCTGGCTGCCCCCTTCTTCATTCAGATGAATGGATTCAATGCAGAGGACAAATTTCCTCTGCTATGGTGTGTTCATGCGAGACCAATGGTCTCACTTTTTTCCTTTTTTTCAGTTTAAGGTGGGAATGTGCCCATTTGAACTGAATAAATTCAGTCAGCACTTTTTCTTGTGTGCTGTACGAGAGACGATTTGTATTTACTTCCAGCTCTTAGATCACACCACTGAAAAACTGTCTCCAAGCCACATTTTGAGGGTACAAGTGAGGAAAGACAGTGAGAGAAGTGTTGGAGAGCACTTACAAGAGGGCTGGAGGAGAGACCTGAAGTGAGAGAAACAAGGGATGTGACTGTTTTTTCTGAAAGAGTGGAAACAAACCAAGACAGTGAGAGCAGAACACGATATCCCAACATGCCACTCGCCACGCTGAACCCAACTATTGAGTCAGATGCGTGGGTATGCAAAGGTTTTGAAGCTGGAAGCCAGCTATTTTCAGTGAACTGTTTCCATCTAAAATAACCCGGGAAGTCTCACCTG
Source organism: Brachypetersius gabonensis (assembly GCA_037577145.1). Lineage (NCBI taxonomy): Eukaryota > Metazoa > Chordata > Actinopteri > Characiformes > Alestidae > Brachypetersius > Brachypetersius gabonensis. The sequence continues at coordinate 8,143,090 of JBBJLR010000018.1, forward strand.
CAGAGAGGTGTTGAGTAACCCAAACCCACACAAAACTGAAAGTGCTGTTACTTCAATTAAATAGCGCCGCAAGTAGAAGAAAAGTAATGAATAACCTTTTTAAAAGAGCCTCCCGATGATGTAAGGGTTCAGCAAAATTTTTCTCCTAGAACAATACATCCAAGCCAAGAATCACACAATCACTCTGTTTCATTACGTTCTTTATGTCCACCATTAGTTTAGTGTGGACATACGTTGCGGTGTCCCAGGTTAGTATTAGGAACAGACTCTTAATTACGGCGTCAGTAGTTTGGGTGAACTGGGTGGCAATGCAGTCTAATTAAATTACACTGAAATCCCAAACAGGCTTTAGCAATTAAAGAGATCAAGGACATAGTAAAATATCTCATCATTGGATAATTATCTGGAGAAACAAGGTGGTCATTATTTCACTGTGACACATAACAGGAAAATGAAACTTGAAATACCTTCAAATAAAAGGTAAAAAGATCCCCTTTGCAGTTCTTTTGCTGTGTAAAATATTTAGCCTTAAGGGGGTTCGGGAAGGCGGCAAATGCAAAATATTCACTACGTCCCTCTATACACAAAAATATGTTGGTATTGTGTGTCTGTGGATGTGCAAGGAGTGTGTGAGTGTCAGTTATTTACGTTCATTCAGACACATTCCCGTCTCACACTGGTGATTCAAAGACAGTTAAAGCTGTTCCAGTCTGGCATAGGCAAAAAATCCTATTCCCTTGATAAATAGAGACTGGATTCCCTTGCTCAACATCATTTCTGCACATTAGAGTTAAGCATATTTAGGCGTCTGGTTTTGGTAGATGGCCGTTTGGATGCACACATTTAAAGCATCAAAAACAAAGGAGGCTCTAATGAGCTCTTAAACTGATGAGATTACTATTCTGATTGGATGATTGCTTCATAAGTGTAATTAACCTTTACCCAGGAATGCTGACAGATTGAAATCTTCTCCGAACGGAGTAGAATCATCAGTTTGCTTTAGTGCTGCAACTTTTTCCGTGTTCCGAAACACTGAGTGACACAGAAAAGACATGGAGGTAAGGAGTCTGACCTCAGTAATAATGACAAACTGCACTAGTAGGCCTGATGGAGACTGACTGTCAGAGCCCATCAGGCCCTTTATGTATTGAACTGCCGTTCCAGCAGCCTTAAACAGATCCACTTAAAGAACAAATGGAATTCCACAAGCCATAAACGTGATTTGTCCGTAGAGCTCCATGCACATCAATATAAATTCACGGTATTAGTTTTTCCTTTTAAAGATCCCTGTTGCCCTTAAGGTTAAGCGGCATGTGGCAGTCTGTGGTCACTTAGGGCAATAATAAGCTGTATCCGTTTGTTCTCCGGGAGGAACTCCGCGCTTCCACGGCTGCGCAGCCCTTCCCAGAGATGCATTAGGGCAGTCAGTAAAAGCCGCGGGAATATGACATCTGCACACTAATGATTTGCAGGCCCATGAGTGAAAATGCCCTCCATGAATCAAATCACGCAAATGCATTTTCACGTTTCCAATTCGAGGGCGGTGCATGTTCAGACGGAAAATTTACATCGACGGCCACATCGCACGCTCGCTCTGGCAGGGTACGTCGTACATCACTCGGAACTCGTTTGCTCCGGTCTCGCTAGAGCAGAATAGGCTTAGTTTGTTGTTCGTCTATTTATTAGGCCTGAAAATGTATTTTTGTGCTAGAGTTTCTTTTATTTATTCCACTTTGGATTGCTTTAATAACATTGAGCTTCATGCCAGCTCATATTTGTTCGTGTGTACGTGGCACATGCTTGTGTTTAGACTATCGAGGGTGCTTTCTTGTCTCTTTCAGCACTTAAGTGATATTTTGCCTGATAATTTGTCTGATAATTTTATTTCTGTAAGTCTGGTTCCAAGTGCTGCTTCAAAATCAGCCAACCAGAGCGCTGGACCTGATTAGTCTCAATGGGGCTTTTAGGCACACAGTATAGGCCTGATGTACGGTTACCTAGCAACAGAGAACATGCTAGTAATCTTGTTTTTTTTAAAAAAATCTCCAGGTTATCTTCTCTGTAAACATCTGTGCAGTTTATGCGCTTAATTACAGGTCAAAATAATCAACCGGAAAAAGTGTGTGTATTTTTTTATGTGGAATCAAACCTGTATTCTTCCATCTAGTTCAAAAGATATTGAACACTTCTGTACAAAAACCTTTTACATTTTACTGCACTGATGTTTGTTTGCATTTATTTTAGTTGTGTTGATGTTTCAACAACAATATACGCTGATGAGCCACTTTATTAGGTTCTACTACCTTGGATCTGCACTCATGATCCACTGACTATATTCAGCTCCGGAAAAAATAAGAGATTACTACATTCATTTTTTAAATCAGCATCTCTATGATTATGACGACCATTCCAGTCTAGTGTCTGTTAAATTCCTACACAAGCATCTTATTCTGCTTTATAGGTGATCAGCTGAATCACATCTTATTTAATGAGGAAAAGTTTGAAACACTGCTGTAATCGACTCTCTCCTCTCACACTGAGACCAGTTGGATGGTAAAACACTACTAGAAGTTCCTCAAAGCTCATTTTGTTTGAGCGAACAAGGGATTTGTTTTCTTTACCTTCTTTACTGTAAACATTGTAAACACTTTCTCATTTTGATGTTTTGTCATTTCCTAAAATGATGCTTTAAAGCAGCGCCCCCAACCTTTTTTGCGCCAGTTTCATGTAAAACTTTTTTTTTTTCACAGAGCGGTACAGATAAAACTAAAAACTGTGATAGTTTTTAACTCCCTTTCGCTAGCTTGGGGTCTAAATTTCTGATGTAACATATAACGCAACTGAGACAAACGTTTGTTTTGGGGTTTTTAAAAAAAAACAAAAAAAAAAACAAAAAAGCTCTTTCAGACTCAATAAAATAATTTTATTCCGTCTTTCTGTGTGGCCCGGTACCAAATGACTCACAGACCAATACCTGTACGTGGCTCGGTGGTTGGGGATCTCTGCTTTATTCTTTTGAAAATTAGGCGAAATATTGTTAGTAGTTCTTATAAACTAAGGCAAAGCTGTTCATTTCTTCCACTTAAAAAAGATCAAACCTGAGAAACTGAAATTCTTTGCAGTGCTCTCTTATTTTTCCCCAGAGCTGTAGGTCCACTTCTACAGGCTGTAGCCCATTGGTTTCTCTGCATCATTTGTCCCCCCCCCACCCATTTACCCCTTTCATCAGTGGTGGTCCTGACCAATGAACAGGTTTTCTTTGGGTGGTGGATTATTTTCAGCACAGCAGTTACACTGACATGGTCGTGGCATGTTAGTGTGTTTGTGCTGATTGTGAGCCAGGCCTTCTCATTCAGTGCCTGATCCCTAAAATGCTCTTTTGACAGAATGGGCACACATGTCCCAGAGACACACTCCAAAATACTGAGAAAAGTCTATGCAAAATCATATCTATCTATATATAAACACACAAAGTAAACCCCCTGCTTTTCACAGGGGTTAGGTTCTAAGAGCAGCCGCGTATAGTATATAAAAACGTGTTTTTGGCAAAAAGAATCCCTAAAAATGCCTATTTTTATAGTTTAAACCCTAGATATGCTCCCAAATATGCTCTCTTAAATTTAAATTTCATTTTAAACTCATTAGCCTTAAAGAAAATGTAAACATAAACCAGTATCTGTACTGAACAGTTTACACTGAACTCCTGCAGTGCTGGAATGTAACCCTGTATTGACTGTACTGTAATTAATGCACAGGCATTTTCTTTGGTATTTGCTGCTGTTTTCATTGGCAGGTAAATACAGTACTAAATGAATTTAATTCACAGTATTAAAAATACAGTATTAAAAAAAACACGAAAACACTCAAGACACTACAAGAGGAAATTCTGGGCAGCACCCACTCAGCACCAAGGAAAAATAAATAACGTGCTCGGATTGGCTACTTTCAAACCTCCCGATGAAAAAAGCTGTGATGTCTGGGCTGCCACGCCACCTTGTCCTCATGCAGGGTTTAGGTTAGGGGGCGGTGCTTAGCAAAGGAGCATGTGGAAATAAAACACAGCTGTTACTCGGAATGAAACCAGTTGGATAGTAAACCACTACTAGAAGTTCGTCAAAGGTCATTACTGCCATTTTGTTTGAGTGAACAAGTTATTTGTTTTCTTTGAATTATTCAAATTCTGCATCAAGCGGGCTATAAGGGGCCACTTCACTTTGTGTGTGTGTACAACTTTAAGAACGTTACTGTTGACCGTCTGTTCAGCAGAACCAAATGTGAGGCTTGGGGAATTTCTTAAACTGCACAAATTTGTAAATGAATGGCTTAACAGCTGGCAGCTCATATCAATAAAAAAACTGGGACCTCTTTCCCAGTACAACACCACGTTCAGTCAAACAGGAGCTGATCCTCCAAATCACTGAGCAAGACAGAGCAAACCCAGATGTTTGGGCTCTTACCAACTGTTTATGTTCATTTCCCGTTGCGTGTAAATTTGATGTGAGACTGATGCTGAAACAAAGACAGACGAAAGGGAGCTGTGAAGGTCAGCGCAAGAATGGCGAGGAGCTGCATCAAAACGTAATTGGCCCCACTTTATAATAAGTGCCTCCAACAACTTTGTGTTAACACTAACTAAGCATGCAATAGCAAAGAACTGGAGATGTCTTCACTGTTACAGCTGGATTTCAGTAGTGTGTAAATGTTTATCAACTTCAGGCTTATGCCTGCAATCATCATCTGAGTTCACTCTGGAATGAAACACTCTTTAACAACGTCATTGAAAATGGGTGGAGCTAAACTGCCGAATACTGGGTAAGTGGATATATGTAGTGTTAGTTTTTGTGACCTCACAAAAACAGTGCGTCTGTATTGGGCTGGTTTTGTTGCATTGTTTCCACATACAGACAGAAAAACGTGGAGTATATTGAACCCTCTGAAACCGTAATAGTGTTTACGTACTACTTCAAACTCCTTTTAGAACTTCTCAGAATGCTCTCAAACCCTCTCAGCTGTTCATTAAGATGGTGCAGGCGCATGGATGTGGTTTAGGAACTACAATGACTCACTGTGAGCCAATATAAAAAGAAAATCTGAATGTGTTGCTGAACACTATGGGCGGTCTTTCTAGAAAGCAGTCTTTTTACAAATCTTATTAGAGGCCATGACCAGTGTTTCCAGCCCTGGTGTCTCAAGTGGCTGCACGTGTTGAAGTTTTGGTTTTTTATGGCTCACGGTCATAAAAAAGTCATACTGTGTCCTAAACCACATCTACACCACCTTAATGAAGAGCTTAATTTGAAGTAAGTAGGAAACTGTCATTAGCTATTTTTTTTTGTCCTTTAATGTGAATATACTTTCTATAGTTTCATATGTCCTTACATATTCACATTCATGGCATTTATCAGACGCTTTTATCAAAGAGACTTCCTAACTACAGGGGGCAGTCCCCCTGGAGCAACTTGGGGTTAAGGGTCTTGCTCAGGGACGCAGTGGTGGCATGGTGAAGGTGGGATTCGAACCCATGACCTCTTGGTCCGGAGGCAAGTATCCTACCCACTGAGCCCCTCCACCCACACAATTTAAGGCTCACATAATGCTTACAAAAATATAAGAACATCATTTAACAAAGAAATGGAGTTCTGAGGTTTTGGTATGGCAGTAATATGCTGTTTGTTCATTGGTCCAGTAAAAAGAACATACATCATTCGTTTTTCTTTTTTATATGTCACAGTGGGGACAATGAGTCAACAATAGAAGAGTAAAATAGAGGATACACATGTACACTGACACATTTCTTTCAAAACAGCCTTGGCAAGTGATATTAAAGCTTTAACAATGCCGATAAATATTGAAGAAAAGGCGGTGAGGATGGTTCCTGTGATGGACCAGGAGTCAGAGCAAACAGGACAGCCCAGTGGAGAGGAAATGGAGAGATGACAAGAAGCTGGCCATCTGAGAAGAGCAGGGCAGCCGGGGCGGAGAGCACGTCAATATAGAGGAGGACCAATCCTGGTTTCAAGTTTGGAGATCCGTCCTTTTGTTTCATGCATCTGTTTTTCATATAAAGGGAGCCACTTTAATATAAAGTTATTGGGTTTTTTTTTACATAAACTTGAAAACATATAGCTCTGAAAAATAAGAGTTTCTCAGGTGTTATCCTTTATAGGTGCAAGTATTGAACTGCTGACAATATTCCTCCTCATTTCCAAACAAAAATAATGTTCTTTAAAGCGTAATTTTAAAGAAAATGACAAAACATCAAAAAAAGAAAAATGTTTGTGCTTGCAAAACTTGAATAAAAATAAAATCTTGTTCACTTTGAAACAAAATGGCAATAATTAATTTTGGCAAACTTCTAGTAGTTTCTAGTAAAACACAGAACTGAAAGAATTGTGTGCTGTTCACACTCTGTACTGTGGTGTGTTCACACATGACCGCATTGTCACCTACGTATGAATTATTCATAACAAACACCATCTAACTGAAGTCCTGAACCAGTAAAGAACCAAGAGCAGGTGATTCAAGATGATCAGGCGGTGATCAGTATACTGGTGGTGCTGAATGCTGAGTGGGCGGAGCTCCTTTATCTAGGCTCCTTGTATCTTTAGGAACTTTATAGCCTGTCACAGTAAAACATTTGTTCCCTTTTCTTTCATTTAATCTACTTAATAAACCAAATATAAGACACTGACAGGTATCAAATAGTATCCTTGCACCAACAAGGTGATTCAAAGCAGAATATAAAAAAATAAGAGGTGGCTCAAGATTGTATCACCTATTTATGTATAATATACATGGAATTTTCTTCTTTTCATAATAAACATTCAAACATTTATAGGAGTTAGCATTCCACATACAAGAAATATCAGTGCTACATTACAGTTAATTCCACCCTTATTAGAGGAATAAACATGTGTGTTCTATTATTCAGTTTACCATGAGAACGAAAAAAAAAAGTTAGATTAAATACATACTGGGCCAATTTCCCAGTACTAGATTAGGCCTAAGAATAGACTAAAAAGAATTTCCAATGATTTACTACTGGTCCTGCAATTTAGTCCAAGAGGAGGCTTAATCCACGTCTGAGAAACTGGCCCATTAAGTTAATTCCTTAATGTGTATGTATTGGAGTGCATTAGGGCAGAAACACTTATAATGCCAAGTTGGTGGGCCATTTTCTACAAGGACCTTCTACAAAACAGACCATTTTCACCACAGCAGCAGCATTTGTACACAATTCAATTTGGAGATAATGTCAGACAGAACCTTAAAATTAAAGCCGCGAAATAGCAGCCATTAAAGTGTTCGTTTGTCATGAATTCTGCCTCTGTCCAAACCTCTCTACCCACAGACTGTCAAACCAATTGGCTCCAGCGACATTTCAGCAAGGTGTCCAGAGATGAACCCTGACCCTTCGCTCTGTGTCTGATCCGAAATTAAACAGTGACCAAATAAGCTGCAAATTGCCTGTCAGGAACCTGCTGTCAGGCTCTGACAGAAGGCTCACAGTTTTTGAGATAACATGACCCTCGATGTCTCCTAAACGATGCTGAAATATTATGACAGGATTTTTTTTTTTTTTTTTTGCTTGGCCCTTAACAGTATGTAAACCAGTGCTGTACCATAAACCAGATTAATTATTGCGAAAGGAATTAAGAGAGAAATTAGCCAAGAAGAACTACTGCCAATCACATAACACATTAGCAATTTAAGCTAATTACACTGCTTTTGCAATTAGTTAATTACAGACGTTCTAATTTTAGCATTGATTGTTTAATTGAGGGCAAGAAATGCGTGGTTTCATCAGCAGCAATGGCTAAAGCCTGAGGGACTGTGCAATTGCCAGAGCATATCTAATGATTCAATAGAACTGAATCGTTATGAAGCTCAACACACAGGCTACACAAAGAAGTGTCCTCTAACTAAAGACTGCTGTAGACCTCAGTTTACTAACCACACGACCATGCACTACCAATGTACTTAAAATGTGCTTAATCCTACCTTAATTTACTCCTGAAAATACACCAAGCTCCATAAAGTGAAACAGACCCCTTAATTTTACCTTGTAATTAGACTGAAGGTATGAGTGTGAAAGGCATTAGTGCAGGAGGTTCTATTATTTAAAGAGCAAATTTGAAAAAGGGGAACATTACGTAGTTTTACCCATTAGTCAGCCTTAAGTCAGCCTTAATCTATGTTTCTTTTATTTCCCTTAATTTCCTGAATGGGGAAATTTAAAGTAATTTCAGGGGGTAAAATTAAGGCGTTTGGTTTCGTAGTGATGGGCACTGGAAGCATTTTTAATGTGAGGGGACACAGGGCTATACGTCTCGGCTGTTTTCGGGGGATAGGCTCAGGGGGGGGTTGGGTGTGGGGGGGGTTCCGTGTGCAGCACTCTACGGCTTGGCTGTAGTTCAAAAGGGAAAAAGTGGGAGGACAAAACAAATGAATTTAAAAGGTGGGGAGGGTCACGTCCCTCCTCTGATATAATGGTTCCGGTGCCCATGCCCATGACAAACTTTAGCTGGCATTGTGTTCTCGATTTTTCGTTGATCTGTAGACATTCAGTCCCAAACGGCACACCATATCTCACTTCGACTGTCTGGGCCTTCATTTTTTGGAGTAAAATGGTTAAAATGCATCAGTGCTTTGAGTGATCCATGACAGAATCAAATGGTGAATTTCATGCCTCATTTCCGAAGGTCAGCGCCGGTCGAGGCAGGAGCGAAGGGCTTTTATCATCTGCTCTGAATTCCAATGCGAACGTCAACCTTCAAATGAACTTACGCGAGGTTCACTAAAAGTGATCAAGGAATGAATCAGGGCGCCAGGAGTGTGTTTATGCGTGTCTGTTTTTTATGCCCTCGTCTTAACTTCGGAGTCCAAGGCTTAAATTAAAGTGCTTTGATTGAGGAGGCCTGTCTGGGACAATAGCAAAGGGGAGGGTATATAAAGTCAGAAGAACAGGTGAAACTTTTGAGGACCGGAAGCCACTTGAACAGAACATCCTAACAAAGCCATAGCATGGATAAACAAAATAAGCTTGTTTTATTTATACATCCAGTTCATATAGTACATTCTGCCTCTTCACATTGATGTAAAGGGTGCGAATGTAAGACAAGAACACTTTTATTAGTCCCACAAGTGACAGTACAAAGGGAAGAGCAACAAAAACAATAGATAAATTGAACATTACACACAGTAATACTTCACCCCCCCAAAATACACATGTTGCACCAGAAATACTGCACACAAGAGAAACCTACACTTTTCAGTCGTGTGTGTGTGTGTGTGTGTGTGTGTGTGTGTGTGTGTGTGTGTGTGTGTGTGTGTGTGTGTGTGTGTGT
>JBBJLR010000018.1:8152536-8166810 GCA_037577145.1 Brachypetersius gabonensis
TAAACTACTAAAATACTTTATTAGTATTTTTTAATAAACACTACCTTCCTTCGTTAAATGCATCTTATATTTTGTTCCTTGCATCAATCACTGCTTCTTGATAAACAAAGTATTTTTACATTAATTGAATAACGTTTATCATCTATTGGCTTTATTCTTATTCTCTTTTTCCCTTTGTGTTTCTCAGAAGGGCAGTTAGATCGGTCTACACCTTTTTATCTGTCCAAACAACATTTTACTTGGCATCATTTTTTCCCCTCTTAATCCATCTTCTCCAGCATGTTTTCCATGATGGAACTTTTTTCTCCTGCCGAGAGCGCGTACACGAGGGAGAGCGCTCCGGTGTCTTCTTCTTATAATTATTTAAGCCAAAACGTGTTGGTTGGATCTGGAACATCAGCAAACCCCCTCTCAACACACACTTACACACACACTCACCCCCACCCCTCACCCACTCATATGAGGGGCCACTCAATAAGAGCGTGTCTCTCTCTCTCTCTCTCTTTCTCACTCCCTGCATGTGTGTGTGTGTGCTAGAACAAGTACATGGCACACAAGGGGGAACCTCATTAATAACTAATGACCACAGGTTGGACCTCACGCATATAAAGCCCACCGGGACCCCGAGAGGGCGACACACTCTCAACTCCCTCGAGCGCTACGAGAGCACACCAGTCTCCAGCACCGGTTCTCAGCCGCGTAACTCCAGACTCTGCTCGCTGCAGACCACCCCCCCAAACCCACCCTGCCAACATAAGGACACTGTTCCGTTTGAGAGGGAACGCCATGGGCTCCGTGTTGCCCGCCGAAGCGCTGGCACTCAAGGCCGGACTGAAGCAGCAGAGCCTGGCCCTGTCCGACATCATCACCTCGGACATCCTGCACAGCTTCCTGTACGGCAGGTGGAGGAGCGTGCTGGGAGAGCAGCTGTACGAGGAGAAGAGCAGCACGGTCAGCCCCAAAACTGCCTTCACCGCAGAGGTGCTGGCACAGTCCTTCTCTGGAGGTGAGCTCTCACTCACTCCTCTGATTCACCATGGTCTGGTTCATTTTATTATAGCTCTTCTTCAAAAGAGTTTAACATACTTTAGACTCCCCTGCCTAACCTTAGTCTGATTCTGCTCATCATAGCTCTTACTTCTACAGTTTAATGTAGTTTAGTAAGGTTTAATTTGCTGTGTAAGCTTTTCTTTAGTTACTTTTTAGCTAGTCGTTGTTTTTGCTATAGCTGCGTTTATTCACTTGGGTATTTAAAGGATTCCCGTCCAATTATGTTGGCTCAAAAATTCTCTTAAAAGAGTTGTTCTTTCTGCCGTTTTATTTACTTTAGCCTGGTTCAATGTAGTGTGTAAGTACTATAGTCGTTTTTTAGTTATTTTTTGTTTTATTTGTTTCCTTGGCTCTTTAAAAATGTCCTTCATTTTTTTTTTAGCTTTGGTTTAATGTAGTGTATTCAGAATTGTTTTTAGTTAGTTGTTTACTAACAATAATTGTTTTTGGTTAGTTGTTTTATTTCACTTTTTTTCTTGGCTCTTTAAACAATTGACATCAAATTTGTTGACTCTTAAAAAGTTTCGTTTGCTTTAGTTACTTTGAACTTCTAAAGCTTCTCTCAGATTTTGAATAAGCAACACATTGTCGGGACCTTTTTCAAAAATGAAAAAAAAAAAAAACTAATTAAACACATCGCTCAAAGCCATCCATCCCAATTGAATATGAGCCCAGCCCTTGTAGGAAAAGTTTCTCTGAATTCCTGTTCAGGCTCAGCATGTGTCACTATGTCCCTCAGAAAAGACCCCGTTTTTCCCAACTGGGATTTCAGGGCTTGGTAATGGTGATCAAGCCTAATAGGAGCTGACGTAAATAAGGCTATTAAATTCATACGTTTGCAATGAGAGCAGCACTATAGACAGAGAAAAGCTCTATTATTCGCCATAGCCCCCTCTCTTTCACGAAACCATGGACAGTCTTTTCTTTCTTTCTGCAGCCTTTAAAGTTTGCTGCCCCGCCATTACTGTACCGTGAAGGCCAATTCGGTTGCTATTCACACCATGTGAGCCACCTAATCTCTATTCCACTTTTTTAAAAATCGGTCAAAAATTCCTTGGACATTTTCCCCCCTCTCTTATTTTTTTTCAAATCCCTCATTTCTTCCAGTGCAAATTCATTGCTCCAAACTCTTTTAAAGGCTAAATGAGGGTGGAATGAACCATTGCTTCGAGAGCTTGTCTGACCCGTCCCATTCAGGCCATAACTAATCGCTCCTTTCACTGCCTTAAAGGGGTATTTAACATTCATTTGGCTCGTCGAAAGGCTTTTGGGTTCCCCTTGCTGCCGCGCAAGTGTGCAAAATACGTTAAGACACCAAAACACATCCACTTGCGTTTTTACAACTTGAGGCACAGTCAGCAACTTTCCCATCATCTCTATTTGTTTTATTGCATTGTTTTATATTTATAATAGAATTTTGTCATGCACTTATCCACGTCGACTTTGTCTCTTGTGCATATGCACAACATTTCACTAAGAAATCACAACATTAAGGGGCTAAAAAGTGGATGCTTGAAACATTTTTGATTCTTTGGATTCGCCTCAGCTCTCTTCAAATAACCATTTATTTTGTAAATAAGACATGTGAGTTTAAAATATTTAAGAAGCCACAGCTTTATGTAGAGGTTTCATAAGCATTTCACTTTTCAGAATTAAGGAGCTAATAATTGGATGCATTAAACACTTTTGGTTCCTTTCTCCTTTTAACTGAGGGTTCTTTAAATAACACTGAGACCTGTCAGTGTTACATATTTTTGTAGCCACAGTATTATGTGGAGGTTCCAAAAACTATTTAGGAGCCTGAATTTGTTTATGAACTTCACTCACTCGTTAGTTTTGTTTTTAATTTTGTTTTGTTGTTGTTTTTTGTAGAGGTGCAGAAGCTCTCGAGCCTGGTTCTGCCCAGCGAGGTGATCATCGCGCAGAGCTCAATCCCTGGAGAAGGTCTGGGCATCTTCTCCAAGACCTGGATCAAAGCGGGCACGGAGATGGGCCCGTTCACTGGCAGGGTCATCAGCCCCGAGCACGTGGACCTCTTCAAGAACAACAACCTCATGTGGGAGGTGAGCAGGTGTCTGGAGCTGTGAGAGCTTTGTGTGATTTCTTCAGATATGAGAAGATCAGAAGGTTAACTCAGGCTGTCGTCTGGTTCCTCCAGGTTTTTAATGAGGACGGAACGGTGCGTTACTTCATCGACGCCAGCCAGGAGGACCATCGCAGCTGGATGACCTACATCAAGTGCGCCCGCAACGAGCAAGAGCAGAACTTAGAGGTCGTGCAGATTGGAAGCAGCATATTCTACAAAGCTGTGGAGGTACGATTTATAACGACAACTACATTTATATTATAATAACAGTAATTGTAGTATCAATACGATGATACACGTGGTGATGATGGTGGTAGTGATTATAGTTTTGCATTTGTTTTAGTTATGTTAGATCTGCACTTTACTAAAACTTGTTTTGCTTTTTATCAGACGATACCACCAGACCAGGAGTTGTTGGTGTGGTACGGAAATTCCCACAACACGTTTCTGGGCATTCCTGGAGTTCCTGGCCTGGAAGAGGAACATCAGAAAAAGCATAAAAATGGTAAGATGATTTGCTTTGATTAGAGCTAGAGTGCTACCTCCTGAAGACAGTAAAGTAGACATTCGGACATTCTCATGTGTTCTTAAGTAGTTTAGCAGTTGTTTACTGGGCCCTGGTATGTAAGAATAAATCCAGATAGGCTCAAAATATATTTTTAGGCGACGTCCTCTGTTTGAGAGCTGAGGTTGTTGTGAAATGAGAAGTTTTCTGCTAATCACGTGAATTCTGGGTTTTGAACAGTGTTACTGTCGTAGTAATTTACATGGCTGTGGTTGTTTAATTAAGAGGAAGGCAGTTCTCGCGTGCCAGTTCTTATTAAGGTTGGCTGACCTCTTCACTCTTCCTATTTTTCCTCCCAGATGACTTTCACGTGTGCGAGGCGGCGTCTACGAGTGCCTCCCTGGCCTCGGCAGGGCGCATGCGCTGCGTCATCTGCCACCGAGGCTTCAACTCTCGCAGCAACTTGCGTTCGCATATGCGCATCCACACGCTGGACAAGCCGTTCGTGTGCCGCTTCTGCAACCGCCGCTTCAGCCAGTCGTCCACGCTGCGCAACCACGTCCGCCTACACACGGGCGAGCGGCCCTACAAGTGCCACGTGTGCCAGAGCGCCTACTCGCAGCTGGCCGGCCTGAGAGCGCACCAGAAGAGCGCCCGCCACCGGCCTCCCAGCTCGGGATCCGTGGTGGGGCTCCAGACCCCGTCCCCACCACCACCTCCTCCTCAGATGGCCGCGGTGCCCCATCCGGCCTCTCTGGTGCACCACATCCCCACCATGGTGCTGTGAACCGGCCGCGGTGCTGAACAGCAGGTTTAGAAACTTTTCCAAGCCCCTGTAGAGCTCTGAGCAGGGCGCGGCTGATTGATAGCGCACATTTGCGCGTTGGCAGTGTGTCTGTGGATGCTGTGTGGTGGCTCGCGGGCTTGGCAGCGTGTTGCTTGATGGCTGTAAAGGTAGACTTAACTCAACGCCCAGAGAATACAGATTGCGCCAGTATGATCCACACCCCCCACGTGGGGCTCTTCTTGGTGGTGCCTCAGTAAATAATGCGACTGGCAAGAATGTAGTGAATTGTAAATGGTCTCATTTACAAAGTGAGTTCTGGAGGGCAGGCAGCTTAAAAAAATGTTCATGTTGAATGTTAGAGAGTTGGAAGCTCTATTCTAGGTCAAATGCACTGAAATTAAAGTGATGCATTGAAGTTTCTCAGTTCAAATATGTACATTATTTTAGCTTATCAATAACATCAGCATATTTACTGCCCAAAGCAAGTAAACTGTGTAGATGCAATATATTTTATGCATGTAAAATGATGTACACATTTGATCATGTCAGTTCAATTCAAAGCACCAGTTTTCTCCAGAATTCATACATTTTTTTCAAGAATAATGCACTGAATGTATTAAAGTAACTCTATTTAAATCCAAAATGAAGACATTTTAATTTATAACACAACCAATGCCCAAAGTAAAAAAAAAACCGAGAGACAGAATTATATAGATGTATTTAACACTAAGATGCATTTGAATAAAGCAGACTATCTGCATTGCTCTCTTTCAGTGCTGTAGGCTATATGTTATATCTGGCTGATACAAGAAAGAGGAAATATCCAGAGTGGTACTCCAAGTGTGTAGCTGGTTTATCTTTGCATGTTAAGTATATGGCAGCCTGTAAAAACTGCCCCTCCACCGTTGAAGCCCCACACCTTTTTATGCTCAAATTACAAAATGTGGCTGAAAGACTAACCTAATTCTAAGCCCAAAACTTGCATGGCCGCTCTTGATGGAGAGTCAGTCTACCTGGCGACTGGCCAAAAGTTGACAAATTTTGGTATCTTCATTAGCGCCACCTAGTGACCGGCATGTCCCCGAGAGAGTCAGGCCTCAGATCACAGTATTGTACATTTACAATGTAAGGTATGTAAAGATAATGTGAATATGATTTTAAAAATTACTTCCACAATTTACTGAACAGTCACTTTATTTGTGTATGTATTTAAAACTTAAAGAAGAATATTTGGCTCTATTATATTATGTATGGTATGTTTGCAGAGATACAACTCTTTGAATATTCATCTTGTATGCTAATAAATAATTACTTAAACACGTGTTGCTTTCTTTCATCTGTTATATTAAGGTTGATTTTTTTCTTATTTAGGAGAGTGGTTGTCTTTAACGTTAATTTAGAAAAATATACATACACATTTGAATTATTTATCAAAAAATGCTTTTTGAAACTTTCTAATATTGCACATAATAGCCTTAGCAAAATACTAAGTTTAATTATTTCTTGATTGTCATTATTTGTCTGCTATAGAAGATGTCTGTGCTCTGTGTGTTTAGCTCAAGTGCAGTCAATCAATACTGCACTTGGTCTGCTAATCTGAAAGCTGCTCAGGTCATTGTGTTGCACAATGCTGTAATAACCTAGTGTGGCAGCTTCAGCTTTATGTTTGTTTCTGCTTAAACTAGCTTCACCCAATCTAGATTCAGTAAATCTGTGTATTAAATTACTGCAAACGACAAGACATACACATTTAAATGGCCTGGTCCAACTCACAGCTATAAAAGCACAGTGTGAAATTCCAGAATTGCACTTATGTCAATATTTGCAGTTCTGTAAAGCAACAAATACGACTGCAATCCTCAGCAAACTTTTCAGAGATCAAAATAAGGGAAAAAACATACCTATACCTTTACAACTGAAGTGAAATACAGAAGATGTTTTTCTTTTAGTGGAAATTTAGAAGCCAGGCCCATGTTTTATCAGAAATGTGTGTTTTGATAATTTAAATTATTTTATTGAACACAGTGTTGAGGTTAAGATTGCAGACCAAGGTCCAACTTTCATTCCCTCAGTGTTTTTGGGAAACTCTTGCACCCATGTGACATTTAAGCTGATGATTAACTAAAAGCAAGTAAAGCTGTCTGTCTGTACAGCTGTAAGCTTCTTCACTTAGTGGATCAAACAGTAAATGATGGGCGTATTATTTCTGTTCTGTTTTATGCATGTGTTATGGTTGACGGAGGCTCAACATAAAACGTAAGTGTTTACTGCATTTTATGTGCATTCTTTGACTTTTAGAATTACAAAATTAAATGCAGTGTTCAAATGATCATGCAATTTGTTTTGTTGCAGTTTGTGGGGGCAACATTCCAAGATATAGTGAACAACTGCATTGTAGTGTTTCGCTAAAAAAATGCCTAAAAATGCCTATTTTTATAGTGTAAACCGTAAATATGCTCCCAGAACACTTTAATTTCATTTTTTTTCAAGAAATTGTAAAAAATGTACCCTTAAAGAAAAAGGTAAACCCGTATTTGTCTCTTTTCATGCAACTCAGAAGGTTGCTGGACAAAAGTTTTGAGACACGGCTGCGAGGTGAACGGTTTTCAGGGAATAACCCCTGATCTACTCTGGCTAAAAATACAAATGAGGGCTCTTTGGAAAGGTCTCCTGGGGATCAATTGAACTGTGGAGTTTGAAGTAGAAAAATCGTGAAAAAACAAACTCTTGTTTGGAATCAGAAAAAAGTGCGCCCAGTTCGGCTACAGCAGAAAATATAGTCCCCAGAAAAAATATATTTATTGCCACAAAATTAAAAAAAAGGTGGAGGATATTTACAATTTCCGTGTTATTGTAGGGACTTCAACGTAAAACTATGAGTTCGGTTCTCCAAATAAATCTGCGTGTGACTGAATCCGCATTTCCTGATCGCGTAAATGGAATCAATAAATCTTAACATATTTTTTTGTATTTGTTAAATGTCAGAATAAAGAGAGAGATAATTTTATGCTTTTTTTTAGTACTTTCATCAGTCAAAAATGTACATACACTTCCTTAGTATTTGGTAGAATTCGCCCGAAACTATTTCATTTGATGTTTGTACATTCCCATGTTTTATACTTGCATATTATTGTATGAACAGTTGAACATGAGACCTGCGGGCATCTGGAAATTGCACCTAAGGATGAGCCACACTTGTGGAGGTTCACAATTCTTTTTCTGATGTCTCTTGATTTTCCCATGACATTAAAGAAAGAGGCTCTGAATTCGAGGTGTGCCTTTATATGCATCCACAGGTGTGCCACCCATTAACTCACTTGGAATCAACTTATCAAAAGCTTCTTAAGCTTAGAATGGAATCTCCTGGAGTTTTCTTTTTGTTTAAAGACAAAATAAACTTAGTGTATGTATACTTATGACTTTGATGAAAGTGAAAGAAAATGCATTACAAAAATGCAGCTGCTCGGCCATGGAAACCCATTCCAGAAAGAATCTTACCCTGTTCTTGAGCTAATATGAAGGCCACATGAAGTTTAGAGGTCTGTAGCGATTGACAGCAGAAAGCCGACGACCTCTGCGCACGTGGTCCGCTGACCACGCTCCATCAGTTTACATGGCCTTTTGCTGTCGTTCCCAATCACTTCCACTTCGTTTTAATACCACTCACAGTTGACTGTGAAATATTTAGTAGCAAAGACTGGACTTGTTGCACAGATGGCATCCTATCACGGTCCCATGCTGGAATTCACTGAGCTCCTGAGAGCAATCCATTCTTTCACTAATGTTTATAGAAGCGGTCTGCATGCCTAAGTTATACACCTGTGGCCATGGAAGTGACTGGAACACCTGAATTAATTATTTCAATGGGTGAGTGAATTCATTTGGCAACATAATATATGCACACATCAGTTTGTTGTGCTGGTATATACATACCGATCAGTCAACCAATCTGTGTCATAACAGTTTGACATGCTAGGCAGCAAGTCAGATCTCAAAGTTGATGTGCTAGAAGCATGAAAAACGGCCAAGTGTAAGAATGTGAGTGACTCTGACAAGGACCAAATTGTGATGGCTTGTCAGGCGTGTCTGACCATCTTGTGTGAGGTGATCCAAAGGTGGTTCTAGGAAGGACTACTGGTGAACCAACAGGGTAATGAGTGCCATATATATCGGGCGATAAAAAAATATTGTCGTTAATCTATTCACAAAGTTGGGTTGCAGGCTGGGTCTATACTATGCAAGTTATGATGACTTTCACCTTGATATTTTAGCGCGGATGTATACCTGCTGTGAAACAGGGACGTGATTAGGACGGAAAGGGGGGCTTAGCTTTAGCCCCCAGGGCTGTAGGAATGGATTAGCGTGTATAGAGGGCTGACAACTTTTCACCAAACCTTTCCTTTCACTCAAGGAAACAAGTAAAGTTAAGCAGTGAACAGTTATGGAGACTCATAGTACTGTTTTGTTAAACTGAGTACAAACGGCGCTACCAGAAGAGAGGGCTCCGGTTGCTACTCGCTAACAAGCAGCGGCCTGGGTCCTAATGCCCGCCTGCTTCCTACAGCAGCTTCAACAGCCACTACATCATTTTAATTCATTAATGATAGCTAGACTTATCATTTTTCTTTTCAATTCATAGTCTTGTTTCTATTTGTAAAGTGCATATCTGCGCTCAGTGATATCTTGTATGAAATGTTTGGATATATAATTTAAAAATAGTAGAATAATGACTTTATATTTAGGGTGGCTTGGGAACATGGGCGGGGGGGGGGGAGCGGCTCAGACCATCAGCAGAATTCAAATGAGCCATTTTAATTTAGATTAATGTAGATTAAAATTTTAATCTAGATTAATCTAGAATAATTTCAAGATTACAGTGAGATTCATCTAGATTAAAAAAATTAATCCATGCCCACCCCTAATATATACTGTTTGAATATTTTTATAAAAGCTTGAAACTCTGGGGCATTCTAAAACTTCTGAATGGTAGTGTATTTGTGCAGGGAGAGAGAGAGAGAGAGAGAAAGAGAGAGTGTGTGTGTGAGAGAGAGAGAGAGAGAGAGAGAGAGAGAGAGAGAGAAAGAGAAATGTCTGATTGAAAGTCTTGTCCTGTTTTCTAGGTACCTCATCACGGCACCCAAACTGTGGCGAATCGATGCTACTGAGACAGTGGTGGTGCAGTTGTTTGGCTATGACCAAGAAACCACAGTGAAACTTTACCTTAAGGACTCACTGGCCTCAGATGCCAAAACATATGCATTCCAGTCTCTGAAGCTCAGTGAACAGAATAAGTATCAAGCTGCAGCTACCCTTCGGGTACGAAATCTATACTTTACTTTATTGTCCCTCAAGGGAAGTTTGGAATCACAAAAGACGCACTGGTGCAGGTCACACAGTTAAAAACTGTTACAAAATACAATCATTCCCTGCAAATTTTCCTTAGCCTTCATCCCTTGCAAATATTGTGGTTCCCCTTTTTTTCTCACCTGACCCTAATTTTAAATTAGTTTATGAGTTTTAAGAAAGTCTGGATGGGATGGATTTAAATGGGAGTGGCTGCAATTTTTCGTTCTACTCAATCAGGAGCACACCTGATTCAGATTTGACATCCATATTTAAAGTGAAGACATTTTCTGGGAAAATGACATTACCCTTTTAAAAATAAAGATCCCAAAATGATTCTATATCATCTGTCAGGGACCCTGGAAAAAAATTTAGCCATGTTGCCTATAGTTGGAAACATATGGATGAAACTAATGAACAGCCTGAGCTACCTGAGCTAAGTTCATTGAAAAACATCACATTTCTATGCTAATTGATCTTGTAATACAGATGAAAAAGATAGCAATTAGGACAAAAATTGCAAAAAAACTGGACCATTCCTTTAAAACACTGTGGAACATTCTCTTATTACTCTGGTCGCTCAGGATAAGAGCATCTGCTAAATGCCATAAACGTAAACGTGTTATTGAAAGGTTTTTCAGAAAGTAGTGGCATTGATCCAAAGTAAGATATTCTTCTATGGCATTGCTCCAAAGAACCAGTTTTGGCACCTTTATTTTCAGAGTGCAGTCACAGACTGCTGTATAAAATGTTTCACAGAGGATGAGTTTAGTCTTCTAAGTGTTACTTACCCTGAGAGTCTGAGGAAAGTTAACTCTTTGCCCTCAGATTTTCCAGGACATCTGCAAAGAAAACACAGAAGTCTACCTACAAGCAGTGTCAAGCTCTTTCTCCACAAGTGAGAGAATTCCAGTCAGTCGCAACAACGGCTTTCTCTTTATCCAGACCGACAAGCCACTGTACACACCTGAACAGAATGGTCAGTCTAATGGGAATTGGGTGTTATGTTTGTGGCAAAATGTACTAATTTTGCACAAAGTAAAACTATTTGCAAAGAAGAGGTCAACACACAGGTCATTTTATGTCTGGTCCTGTTATTGTGCTTCTGCAGTTGAGGTGCGTGTCTATTCGTTCAGTGAAGAATTGAGGAAGGCTAATAGACCGGTCTCACTTACATTCATGGTAAGATCCTTTAATCGAGGTCTGTTTTACTGTACATACACTTTTCAGATAAAGGTTCTAAAAGGATACACAAAAAGCATGGCGAACAACCTTTACATCATATAGAAGCTCTTTAAACATAAAGCATTAATTGACCATTATTTAAAGAGCCATGCATTTAAAGGGTCTTTAGGGAATTACATTTTTTTCATCTTGCATTTACCTTACCTTTTTAGTGATGAGATGTAACACAGATTTCTTTGTGTATTACAGGACCCTGATAGAATCAAGGTAGATGTTATTGAGTTGACAGACATCAATGGTGTGAAACCATTGCTTCCACCATTCAAAATACCCCTGAAGCCGAAGTAAGAACAGATTTTTTGTGTTACTGGTATATCAGTGACATTTTTTTTCTTTTCTATTATTTCTTTTCTTTCCTTATTAATGCTGAAACTCTGTCCACAGGTTTGGGGTCTGGAAAATAGAGGCCTCTTATTCTAATGACTTCAGTACAATTGCGACAGCAGAGTATGAGGTCAAAGAATATGGTAAGAATTACACTCTTAAATATCAAAGTGCCCAAAGGACCTTTTAACAGATGGTGCTTCTGTGTGGGAAATGTTTGAGTATTAGGCACCTTTTGAAAGTTTAAAGAACACTTAATGTAATGTACACTATTTGGACAAAAGTTTTGGGATGCCTGACCATTACACCAATGATCATTGCATTCAAAAACACATATTTTGTATTGTATTGTATTGTATTGTATTGTATTGTATTGTATTGTATATGTAGTTCCCCTTTGCAGCTATAACAGCTGCCACTCTTTTTGGAAGGCCTTCTTTGAGAGTGTTTCTTTTTGAATTTGTGTCCATTCACTCTCTAGAGAAGGGGTCCCCAACGTGGCCCACATGAGTAGCCTGTGGACCTGTTCTAAAGATAGCACAACTCACCAGTGAGGAGCATTTAAGATTTAATTTGATCCTGTTGCTATTCTTCTTCAATCACGTTTGCATTAATATAGATTTGAAAATGACAATATCTAAAAAAAATTATATATGCACAAAGTTTATATAAGTTTAGGCAAACTCTGTTCTCGTGCATCAAACTGGTAGCCCTTCATATGGCTCAGTACTAGTAAAGTAGCTCTCAGTACACATGCCAATAACCTTATAGGAACCTTTATTTTAAAGAGTGCATTCCAAAAAAGCATAGAGTGTTATCCACATTATAAATGATGGTGGCTGAAACTTTGCTTTTCAGTGCTGCCCAGCATTTCTGTGCAAATCCAGCCAACTGTTAACTATGTGAGCCTTGTGAATTTTCAAGCCTTCAAAATGAAGATACTTGCCAAGTAAGCTCTCCAGGTCTACAGCATCAACTTAGATTTAAAGAGACATTTAATGTTTAAATATGATGCCAATGCCTATAGGGACACTATATCACACTAGATCTGTTTCCTAGATGCAGTTCAAATAACTGAATTGCTTGTTGTTCTTTTTGCAGGTATGTCAGCGGGGCACTAGTTGATTCCGCAGAGGTCTTTCTGAAGTTTGGATACACTAGTAAAAATGCTGTAGTCATGATACCCTCAACGTTAAGACATTACACAGTAAGGTCAATGTTCCTCTAAATTCCATTTGGTGATAAATGAACAAGACTGACTATTCTGAATCAACTTGAACTGCATTATCTTTTTCAGATGAACAACGGAGAGTTGAATGTTGTATTAAACATAAAAAGTGCTCTGTCCAAGACTGATTCACAGCCTCAGGAACTGTGGGAAATGGACAACCATTTCCTGCGTGTGGTTGTTTTGCTGCAAGAGTCAACTGGTCAGTATCAAAGCAACAGTCGTGAAGATGAAGTGTAATTGATTACCATCAGTGTGATAATTGTGTGTGATTATTAAAAGATACCTTGCTATGCTATATGGTATTTATGCATAATTTATTGCCTTTAATCTTTCGCTTCATTATTATCAGGTGGTATCTCACAGGAAGCAGTACTATCCAATGTGAAGTTTGTTGATTCTCCCTTTAGCTTGAGTCTAATTGCGACTCCTCCTTTCATCAAGCCAACTTTACCATACAGCATCAGAGTAAGTCATGTTTATAAAGTACTAAAAAGAAGCACTATTACCACTATTTAGTTAATCACAGGTAAATAGGGCTTTTTTGAACAGTTTCCGGTTTATATTATTTAAAGGTTTTATAAAAAATGAACAGGCATGCATTTAGATTTTTATTTTTTTTAAGGCTTTTTTTTATTATTTTTACATTTATTTTTATGAGTCCAGGTCTTGGTGAAGGATCCGCTAGGTGAACCAATGAAAGGAGTACTGGTGACTGCAAAAGGAACGTTAACTAACAATAACCACGAAATAGAGCCACTCAGATTTGGAGGATATCTGGATGAAATCAAGCGGGAATCAAGCAGCGACGGCGTTGCATATTTTGTTTGCAATATTCCAAGTAATGCAGCAAAAGCTGAATTTACTGTGAGTAAAGGAATTCACTAATATGTACTGAGTCTGTGCATTTTGAAGCTCTTCTGCAATACCTGTTTAAGATATAAAATGTCTCAGATGGTTCAGTGAAGGACCGTCTGGTGAAAAAAGCATAACAAGTAACAGTCTTCTGTTAACTAACGTCAGACCCCCAATTCAATTACCAATGTCAACACTGAAGGTAACTGCAAAATTGCAAAGTGGGTTGTTTAGGAAGTGCCATAATTATTGACAAACTGTGTAAATCTATGCACAAAAGATAATTAAAATGGTCAATTTCACATTGACAATATAAAATCATCTAACCTTTAATGGAAGTACATTTAGTTTGGGAAAACAACCACCAGATGTGTCATAATTAATGAAACCACAAGTTATATCATGAATAAAGCACATCTAGAGTGTGCAAGTATTCATTCATTCATTTTCTGTAACCGCTTAATCCTTATTAGAGTCGTGGGTGTGTACAATTATGTTTCACTTTTAGTTTGAAAAACCATATACTGTAAACTGAAACTGAGTTATGGTGGAATCTTAGAGCAGGTCCCAAAACATATAGACGCAAATTGGTTCAATGACCACAGAACCAGACGTTTCATATAGATCCCAGAACACTGAGATGAAGAGGAGAGTCTAAAAGAGAGCACCAAGGACCCTGAAGAACCTGGAGAGAAGCTCTACTGAGAAGTGGTCTTAGAATCTTAAATGTCCAGTATTCTCCCATCTCATCAACCGATATACAGTCGTGGCCAGAAGTTTTGAGAATGACACAAATATTAGTTTTCACAAAGTTTGGTGCTAAACTGCTTTTAGATCTTTGTTTCAGTTGT
>JBBJLR010000018.1:8168870-8181584 GCA_037577145.1 Brachypetersius gabonensis
CACACACACACACACACACACACACACACACACACACACACACACACACACACACACACACACACACACACGTGCGCAATATGGTTACTGTGTTATCACTGAATTAGCTTAGAATTAAATATATACTCTGTAATTTATTATATACTGTAATTTAAGTGTGTTTAGTCTGGCAGTGTGGTGACTATGGCCAGTCTAGTAATATTCTAAGTCTGTGGTCAGTTTAGTAATATTCCAAGTCTGTGGTCAGTTTAGTAATATTCTAAGTCTGTGGTCAGTTTAGTAATATTCCAAGTCTGTGGTCAGTTTAGTAATATTCTATGTCTGTGGTCAGTTTAGTAATATTCTATGTCTGTGGTCAGTTTAGTCATATTCTATGTCTGTGGTCAGTTTAGTCATATTCTATGTCTGTGGTCAGTTTAGTAATATTCTATGTCTGTGGTCAGTTTAGTCATATTCTGTGTCTGTGGTCAGTTTAGTAATATTCCAAGTCTGTGGTC
The DNA here is from genome assembly GCA_037577145.1 of Brachypetersius gabonensis. NCBI lineage: Eukaryota > Metazoa > Chordata > Actinopteri > Characiformes > Alestidae > Brachypetersius > Brachypetersius gabonensis. The sequence continues at coordinate 8,169,368 of JBBJLR010000018.1, forward strand.
AGTCTAGTAATATTCTAAGTCTGTGGTCAGTTTAGTAATATTCCAAGTCTGTGGTCAGTCTAGTAATATTCTAAGTCTGTGGTCAGTTTAGTAATATTCTGTCTGTGGTCAGTTTAGTCATATTCTATGTCTGTGGTCAGTTTAGTCATATTCTATGTCTGTGGTCAGTTTAGTCATATTCTATGTCTGTGGTCGGTTTAGTCATATTCTATGTCTGTGGTCGGTTTAGTCATATTCTGTGTCTGTGGTCAGTTTAGTAATATTCCAAGTCTGTGGTCGGTTTAGTCATATTCTATGTCTGTGGTCGGTTTAGTCATATTCTATGTCTGTGGTCGGTTTAGTCATATTCTGTGTCTGTGGTCGGTTTAGTCATATTCTATGTCTGTGGTCAGTTTAGTCATATTCTATGTCTGTGGTCAGTTTAGTCATATTCTATGTCTGTGGTCGGTTTAGTCATATTCCAAGTCTGTGGTCGGTTTAGTAATAATGTTTATGCCCAAACGGCTCTTCATTTTCCCAAATTTTGTCAAAGAACCGACTCATTGCTCTCGACAGAGATGTGTCAGTAGCGAGTGTTGACAGACTGAGTTTAGTTTGGCAGGATTTTCAGGACCTAACCTGTTGCAGAGCGCTTTCTAAACTATACAGAAAAATAAACGTTAACTACACGAGAAACACTCTGTTTTACTTTGGCAACAATTAAGTCCATGTCATGATTTCTTGTTTTGTTTTAACAGTTTTTACATTAGGGTAAAACTGGAGACAAATAGTTTTTATTTCTATCCCACATGACAGAGATTATGGCACCAAAAAAATCATATGGCTCCCAAATATTTTGTGTTTGGTAGCCAATGGCTCCTAGGGCTTTTATTTTGTCTGGAGCCCTGTAACAGTTAGCTTCATTGGAACGGATGGATAACTCGATCCATTCATTAATGAAATTCTCCATGGATTTAATTGGATTGCCACATTTATGTAAATGTTTGCTCATTTTACACAGTGCATCACTTTGAGGTGTTCTACAGGTTTGACAGTTCCTGTTTTAAAGCTTTGATTGCAGCGAGAAATCAAATTGCATATAAAGACACTCCTTGGCAGCATGGGGAAGAATTCTTGAAGGAAATTACAGTCCGTCTGGTGAAATGTTCAACAGCAAGTTATGGTAATTGCGAGCTTGGCTTGCAAGAAAGAAAAAAAAAAAAGAATCATATATGGTGTCTCCAGAAATAGCCACGCACACTGGAATGAAGTGTTATGAGTAGCATTGTGCATAGCAGTCAAATGAATGTTTCATAGAGTACCCCAGAAATGAAATGGCAAGAGGAGCTGTCGGATGCCTGCACGTTTAATGACACGAGCGGAAAGTGTAAATAAGGCCCACACCCCCTTCTGTCTTTGTCAGCCACATCACTACACCAGTCTCATTACATTTAGATCCACGGCAATGATTCATTTCCCTGTCACCCACTCATTTTACACACACAAATATGTTATGGATTGGCATTGATGATTATGTATTGCATATTTACTGTGGGGTAATCAGTGTAAATCAACCTGACACAACATTAAATAGCACTGCTTTTGTAAAGCTTGCTCAAATTCAGACAGAAAATTGCATCGACTCATGAAAAGAGATGCAAGCCAACACCATTAGAGCCCAAAGGAGTAGCTGTAATGCATGCAACTGTAATGCAACTTGCTTTGTTCATCGATTTCACATTGATGGTCCAGGTAATAAGAGAATACATCACCGTTTGTTTTGGGTGAAGAACGTTTCAGACACTGACGTAGTAAGACTGCAAATGTGGACAGTGGACGTATTGACTGTTGGAAGCGGCAGATATCCATGTTGATAAAAACAGCATTCAGTTTGAATTGTTTCTCATTCGTTGTTTATTGAAAGGAGAGGAGAATTTCTGTTAGAAGTGTAGATTCCTTTGTATTAATGCAATACAAATACAAAAACTGTACGATGTAAATATAGTGTTTATTAAGCCTTAACGAGTTTAGTAGTTGGTAATCGACTACTCATGACCTCATTATTAGGCAGTGAAATTAGTTTTCTGTCTTCTATATCTTCATTTTTGTACAATATTTAGGTGCCCGTCATTATCATCTTATTAATCCTTATTAAAGAATGTTTACTGGCTGCCTATTTCTGCATTATCAGACAGTCGCAAGGGTTATTTAAGCCTTAGATAAGGACACTGGGGCAGCTGGTGGCCTAGTGGTCAGGGAGTTGACCCTGTGACCAGAAGGTCGTGGGTTTGAATCCAAGGACTGTGAGTGGCACCACTGAGGTACCGTCCCCACAAACTTTCTATGTCAGTATTTTTAGTGTAATTGTGTAAAAAGTATCAGAAACAGAAACAAAATGACAGAACATTACCTGTTCTAGGGAAATTTAAGGGGCCAATTTCATTAAAAAAAAAACTCACTATTTTGAAGTTTGATGTATTACCCAAGCACTGTAAAAATAAAAAAAAAAACAGTGAATTCAAAGACCTGTTTATGTTAAATAATTTCCATATATGGACTGTATTTGTGATGTCATGAGAGCCAAATAATTCACAAATCTGTTGCCTACTCAGCCTGCAGCGGTTCACCCTGCCCATTCATGCTAGTTAAAAGGTGTGTTGCTGCTTTAGTAAGTTTAGGACGGTCATTCTGATCAGAGATCCATTATTATAACATACAGGCACAGTGACAGAAAATTAATCATAATTTTATGAATAAATAAAGGGGGGAAAATGAACATATATTCATAACTTATGACAATTTTTGGTACACAAAACATGATAAAGGGTTTTAATGAAAAAAAAACAATAAAATACAAGAGAAAACAGGACACAAGCTCTAATAAAATATTACAAAATATTATTTATCATTTATAAAATATTATATATCATTTATCATCAATATTATTTATCATCAACCCTGTTGTACCAGCTCCACAAAATCTGCAATTAAAAAAAAATGGAAGCAGCTGACATGTTTGCTTCCGCTGTGAGCTAATAACCGGAGTGTTTGTATGTGGACTGAAAAATCTTGGCGAAAAACTTAAAACTGAAGCCCTTCGGCGTTCAATCATTTGCTCACTACAGTATGACTCTCAACACTGTGCAGCGCCCCGGTGCTTCCTCTCCACTGTAAAGATTAATGGCAATATTCACAGCTTGTTCCCCGAGATGCGGTCTGTCTGTCGCCACCTCGTTATGTGCACATCCATCAATGTCTGAAAACATTGGAAGGTATTCTGTCTTGGCACGTGAACTGAATGTACTTCCCTAAGACACTTTGCTGTGCCTACCACTTCCCAAGGCCTGTATCCATTTCGGCAAAACATTGCACTTCTTGCTTTCTTCTCGTCCAGATCAGGAGACGTTGCCATGGTTCAGGGCTCAATGGCAAAACCGCTAGCCTACGCACTAAAGCATAAAAGCGCCGTGAAGGTCTCCAGAACACCTTTAGACTCAATAACTTGCAGTTCTTTCTTCAAGAGGGCAAAAAAAAGTCCACGGTTCTTTTATTCTATCTTCTGTTCTCTATTCACTCCAGACAACCCTTCTGGCACGTTTATATTAGAGAATATATAGATCTCAGCAACCCCCGTCTTCGAGCAGCTCTGGAGCAGATGTGGTACACTGTGCATTTTACACTCCGTCCTTCTCTTCCCGAAACCTGGGGGACAAAGAGGTTTCAGCATTTGATAGCTTGATGAAAGACTAAAACGAATGTTGCCGTGTCGGACGGGTAATTTATGGCTCCCTGCAGCTGTGTAAATAGGATAATGGCTAATGTCATCTTTTGTTGGGGGCGGGGGCTTCACCATGCCTGCAAGATTTGCAAGCAAGAATGCAAGCGCATACAATCTGAGGCAGCAATAATGAGGCTCGGCTAAATCATTCAAAGAGAGTTTGTATACATACGCCATGAGCTATAGCTCCTCCTCGCAAATTCATTTGTCTCTACGGCAGCTGATCTGCTCGTGGTGTATGTATACGAACCCTCTTCTCGTTTCTACTACAGTATATGTGCCTTGCAAGCATGACTTTTAGACCTCAGTTCCGGATCCACGTGAGGTTAATCCTTCAACAAGTAAGCAGCCGAACGCATGATGCACCCTCGCCGTTGTGATTGCAGGAGTAATATGCATGAGGATATTCAAGCCAGGCTTGCGTACTGTGACTTTAATGTACATTACAGTTTAATGGTATCAATGATTCTACCCCCAGCTCCTGGTTATACATATTCATGGCAGCCTGACAGCAGAAAACGGCTTTGCTGTCAGCAGAGAGGCATACATTAGTCTGTGTGTGTGTTTGCTGCTTCTCATTAGGTTAGGCTTCTCCCGTCCCAGATTAAACAGATCTGGGTCTGACTAATGTGCTAAACGACTTGACAAAGTGCCACTTGGAGCAATCAAATTAGACGTCACAGACATCTGGAGCCCTGCAGCTGGAGAGAGTCATTTACACATGTCATTTTGAACAGGTTACATACATGGCTTTGTGCTCCTGTATGCATTGTCAGATGAATGACGGTTGCTAGATGATTCTTCAGACAACAGGCGGATTTGGACTCATTTCTACTAGTGATACAAGCTTGAGAAGTGCTCCGTCCAAATCAAAACAGATTTATTTGGGCTTGTTTTGGCTCTCAGTTTTAAGTTTCAACTTTTTTTATACAGTCATACCCGCCTGTACGGGCACGCCTGGTGAATCTGAACTTTTTTTTGTTTTTTTTGTTGAATATTTTCTCTGCATGTTCTCTGTTGTGCTTTCTCTCTGCTTTCTGAAAGAGATAAAACGGAAATGCTATACAGATAAATAGAAATATGCACTACATTTTGCAGAAAGAGGTCATAATAAAGTGTGTTTCCTGTGGGGGAAGACCTTTTTCAGCCAAGGTATTTGAACTGCCGTGTGTACACGTCACATGTATGCGCTGCTGTTTTATTTGGACCACGTTATTCTACCTATTCCTTGTTTCGACTACCTTCCTGTGAAAAACGCTTTGAGATTTTGTGACAAATGCAATGCGCCATAGAAGAAAAGATGACTATTATTAGAATTTACAAGCATTGCTGCATTTTCATGAAACTTTTTGATATTGTTTTCTTTACTTGCAGACAGTATGGATTTTGAACATGGCAGAGAAAAGGTGAGAATGATCTATAGCACAATAATTTTTCATTGTGACAGGAATACACTGAATGAGTGTCTCACTCTACGTTCTCATGTCTGCCAGGACAGGCAGTTATTGAGATATTGAATGCAAAGGCTGTGTGTGATGACAATATTAATAGCACTTTGCTCGGCTTACAAAACATGCCAGAAATGTGGCAAGTAAAAAACAAACAAATTAAGTCATATATGAGTCCTATCTAGGTACAGGCAGCAACAACATACTGGTATATACTGTTGGCAGCAAACAAGCTGCCGCCACCCATCTGCTTGCATGCTGAGAGACGGTGGTCCAGGAGGTGAGTCACGGGCCAGCGAGGACTCACTGGGGGGGTACGGACCTCCAAGCCCCAGAGGAATGCAACATCTGCCAGATGCATCCATACAAGAAGCCCTAAGGGCCCTGCAGTCTGTCAGCACTTCCATTCATCTGCCTTTGGAGGACAAAGAGGGCCAGAGAGGGAGAGGCCCCCCGTTCACCCCGTCACTGCAGCTGTGACAGGCCTGTCTGTGGCGGACCTTTGACCCAAAGTAAAAACAAGGAGTAACCCCTCCCCTGGGGCAAGAGTCTGATGATATCCACATAAGCCTCCATCCCCTGGCAGATAAACGTAGAGAACTGATGCATTTCCAAATCACCAAACAGCCTCAAAACCTTCAACCATAGAATACTACCGGTAGTAGGTTTCCTGTTATTGGCGCCAGCCCAACTGTTGCTGCACTGGTGTCCGTCTGTGGGAAAGTGACCATCAAACTCTCTTCATAATGAAGTTACCAAAACGTTGCTTTCCTGGTCCTGGACCTCCTCAAGCTGTTTACATTTCAGTGTTTTCCTGCCCCCAACACACCTGATCCAACTCATCATCTTACAAGTAAGCCATTTCTGGGTCAAACTGGGGTGTGTTCGTGCAAAGGAACCCTAAAGCAGGGGAGAGGAGAAGAGCTCAAGGACCACAGTTTCATGCACAGTTTTGTGTAAATGTGAATTTGATGAGTGTCAAGGGCCCTCTTTAGTCGTTTCATCAAGTGAAGAATCAGCGAGTAATCTGGCTCAAAAGAAACAGCAAATGTGATCATCTTGAAATTACATCTGTGTTTTCATTCTACATCTATATCAGACATATTGCGTGTATTAGTTTTTTCCCCCAATTTTCTCTCCAATTAGGTCAATTCCAACCACTAGCCTCACTTTTTTCACAATGGCACCGATTACAGGGTGAAAGTTGGCACCAAAGTCAGATTAAGCGCCAGCTGCCAGTAATGCAAGCAAACAACAGCTTTCCTGGACTCCTGGATTTGGATGGCTGTGGCTTTACCGTGAACTGAATTTGCCGTCTGCCATCAGAACAAGTGCTTTAAAAACTGCTGAAATATAAACAACATTCTCTCTAGGCCTCAAACAAAATAGTGTATTAAAACATTTTGTTTTAAACATGTTGACTCTAATCCAATCTGCCGTGTGCAGGTTGCGGTTGTTAAATGCGACATCACATAAAAAAATCCACTGAAACAGATTTTTTTTTTTTTTCTATTTTCGGCTGAAAAATTCAGGTGGCCGAATATTCGGTGCAAAGAATGTTTTACCTTCTTTGTTGATAATGTAATGGTTATTAGGTCCATTATTCGTCCTGGGACCAGTTTTAGACCCTCTATATCCCCTATTGTTCTGGACTCTTTCCAGCCTATAAGCTTACAGGTTTTGATGGATTAGAAAAATTAAGATATTTTCTTGCCCTTTGGATATAATTCCATCTTTTCTATTTAACATTTTGCCAATTATTGGCCCCACTATATCTATTGTTAATTCCGCATTATCTACAGAATGTGTGCTCCTATCAAGCATGTAGTAAAATAAATTAATTTAGGTCCTACTGTGCCCAAGAACTATATTTCTATAGATCTATATCTATACTCACATTTTTGCCAAAATCTTTAGATGAGGTTGAGGCCAAGCAAATCACTGCTGCTTTGGCAACGGACAATATGTATGTTAAGTTTCAGTCTGGGTTTCAGAAACAGCACTCCACTGTAACTGCTCTTCTGAGGGTTTCAAATGATATTTTAAATGTTCTTGGATGTGAGTGATTGTTCTATGTAGGTACCATCCAACCTCAGCGCTGCATTTGACACTGTAGACCATCATATTCTGAATAAGAGGTTACATAACTCAGTGGGTGTAACAGGCATAGCACTAGATGGGCTCACGTCTTATCTGACAGTTTCGCCATCTACATTGGAGATTTTGTGTCTGATCCCACTCCACTGTCTTGTGTTGTCCCACAGGGCTCAACTTCGGGGCCACTGTTATTCTCTGTATATTTGCTGCCCTTGGGACATACTGTATGTAATATTTCTTAAATTATTTACAGATTATATCCCACTCTACTTCTTATTCAGTCTTAACAAAGCTTATAGGTTCATAGACTCCTAGTTCTAGTTACTGGATGGCAAACAATTTCCTACAGCTCAATTCTGATAAGATGGAGGTTCTAACTGTTGCTTCAGAAAATATTGCACCTATGATCAAGACCCACTCCAGGGAGGTATCTTTGATCAGTCCTTGTTGTTTGACACACAAGCAGCTGAACAGTTATATTAGTCAATTGAACTCTATTTTCAAATGCAGAACTAGAGATGCTTATACATTATTTTATCTTGTATTGACTGCACTTTTCTGCTCATGTTTCTACTCTTGTTCATATTCAGGCAGTTCCTGGCTGCTCCAAGACTACTTACTAGCTGAAACAGACAGTCTCATATTACACCTATATTCATATCTCTCTGCTGGCTTTATACTGCATATAGAATCCAATTTAAAATTCTCACTCTTACTTATAGAGCACCGCACAGTCAGCCATATGTGGCTGATCTATTTCACCTTCACTCATCAGCTCGCTCTTTTAGGTCAAATAAGTTAAATTGACCATCCGCCCCACGCACCCGCGTAAAGACCCGTGGTGACCGAGCTTTTGACCTGCAGCACTCAGTTTGTGGAATGTTCTGCCTACACTTTTGAGGTCTACAGATTCTTTTAAATAGCAGCTAAAGACACATCTGTCTAGACAGGCATCTGTGTAATCTGTATAAAACCAGGTCTGCATGTATTTATTTATTGTGTATTAGTGTGACAGCATCAGAAATCAACTCACTGTTCTTCTTAAGTTTTATTTTTTTTATTTCACTTCTCATCCGAGCTTGTGGGGAATTTTGGAACTGTTCCAGTGCCAAAAGTATGTTAGTTTGAGAGTTTAACTGAACCAGACAGTTTTCGCTCAAGCGGACTAATTCCTCTGGTGATTAAATCTCTTATGCGTATTTCTCAACACTCCACCCGTTTTCAGCTGTCCTTAACTGTTAATGGCTTGGTAATAGACAAGTTAAGGCCTTCCTCTGGGAGTCCAAGAGTCATTTTCCTAAACATGTGGTTTGGGTGGTACCTTCACATGTTTACTTATTTAATTGAATGATCATTTCTGCCTTAAATCAGCAATTCATTCATTCCTGCTCCTTGCATGCCTGGTTAGGGTTACACACTAATTTTCTGTCATGGTCTATGGACCCTTGGCCTTGGCCGCCCCCTAGCCACCCCATGTATAAAACTCTCATTTCACCACAGCAGACGTGGATAGGAAGACCTGTGCTAAAGCCGAGCAGTTCCTTGACGTTTTGAATAATGGCTGAAAAACCTACATGCTGCATCCATATATCCAATTATTCTGATGTGAGCTGATGACCAAGTCATGTTATGACCAAGTCACATGACCAGCTCTTCCAAAGTGGTGAGGGGTAATGTATTCATGACTGGGAGCGCAAACGGTAACCTTTTGGCTGTGCTGCATCTTGAATCTGTTTCTAAAACATTAATCATGACATACAGCCTGGAAGCTTGAGGGAGCAGACGTTTATTATGGCTGATATATTAATGTTTGTTTACTGATACACATACAGCATCTCTCATGTCCCTACGCGGTTAATTAGCTGGTGCTATTTTCGCTTTCATTATGAATCTAATTATCTGTCATTACAACTCACAACTGCATGAGATGGATATGTGAACAATTACAAAAGGTCATGACCTGCAATCACAAGTGTCAGTTTCCAAAGTTCTGGATATAACTACCAACATTAATATGTTCACAGATGCATGACTGTTCTTAGTGGGTTCTTCTTAATTATAGAAGATATGTGAGCAATGTGTGTGTATCATGAAGCATTTACAGTCACAGGAAACAGCTAAATCTGAAATAACTTGTTTAAACTGTGTAAAAATTTAAACAGACCAGTAGAATTTGACCAAAATGACTGAAAAAGATCTTGTTTCATTAACCGTTGCGGAAAATCTCGTGTAAGGAATAATTTGGAGATACAAGGTTTTTATCTGAACACAAGGTGTGTGTAGAGACTTGCTCATCCAGCCTTTCTTCTGAAAACTAGAATCTAGATGGAGGGATGTGGAACAGGGGACAGAGGTTTGTGCCCTTGGTTTTAGCGACAGCCTCTACTTTTCGAGGAAACCTGAGGATGTGATTGCTTTCACCAGCTGGAGCGTTAGTGAGGTCGGATACTGATGTTGATTATTAGTTCTGGAGCACAAACACCCATCTCAAAGGTACTGGATGGCGTTCCATCATTCCAGAGAACACTGTTCCACTACTCCGAAGCCCAACACTCCCTCCAGACATGGTTTGGCCCTGGACATGGTGACCATAGGTTCATGTATGTCTGCTCCACAGCGTCCAACTGTACTGTTTTTCTATGGAGCAACGAATGAACCTTAAAGTAACCTGAAAGTTCACTCATTAGACCAGCCGCCTGGAAACTTTAGTGTGGTACTGATACCTGCCAGCACTGCAGTACTGGTTCCAGAGAGAAACAGCCTGAATCCGGATCCTGAAAGCTATTCCAGGCCACAGATTGCTCAGATCAGGATCACCTGTGTACTGGACTACTAAAAGGAAGTGAATATTACATTTCCATGCAATAGATTGCTGTTTTGTCCTGCATACAAAGTGTTCCAAAATCTCTTATTAATATTGAACCTTTTGTCTGTCACTTTGGATCGGTTTTCTGAGTGTTTGGGGTGATATTGGCTCCCTGTTTTTTGGCTACAGCCATATACGGATTAAACAAGACTTTCTGGTTGTGATCAATAGTAACTTCATCCATTCAGTCATTCAGTCATTTGTTCATTTATTCGCTGCTATTTTCAGGTCATCTTTAACTGTACATATTAACATCAGAAGGAACAGCACAGCTTATATAAAATATTTCCGTGCTTTTATGCTGCTGTTGCCAAAAATATTGACTCACTAAAATGACATCAGCAGTCTGAGGCTTATTTGAGTTTTAATCCACATCATTTGTGGGTCCAAGAATGGGTTTTTAAGCTAATATAAGGCTTTAATCACACACTCTTAGCAGCCCTTGGTGTGACTTGTGTAATCCTTATCCCTGCATAGAGCCAAATCAAATCCAGCGTTTGTCTGGAGCTTCAGGGTGTGTTAGGTGCTAAGTTTAGTGGAGTTTTGCGGTCTTTCAGCTCATTAGCACCCTGTCTGAGTGTAATTATCGAGGTCTTCAGATAAAGGTGCGAACGCACCAGCTTGTGAATTAAAAACCGTCTCTTCTTTCAACCCGGTGTACCAGCCAAGCAACCTACTGGCCCATTGTTTCAACTGTCTGTTTATTTTGAGTGACGCTCACAGATCCTCACTGTCTTAAGATAGTAATTCACACTGATTTGACGCTCCTTGGCATTCTGAAGGGTAATGCTGCAAGGGAACGGATGCAATTAGGAATGAGATCTCATTAGGCCTAATTAGGCCTCATTCACATAATAGCCATCATTTTTGTAAAGACCAACATGTGGATAGCTTCTGCAAATGAGAAATATTAATGGAAACAAATGTAAAGTATGATAATCAGTGGACAAGGTCACGAGGTAAGAATGCGACAGTTAGCTACATACTGGCATGAGCTGCAACATTAATATCTATATAGTACGCATATACAGCCATGGAAAAAAATGACATTTTTTTTTCTGGTGTGCATGTCACTATTGTCTTGAACACTACTGATCACACTTGAATTGGAAATCAAAGTTGGTGAAAATTGAAAAATAATACATATACAGTAACCCCCCACTTTTTGCGGGGGTTACGTACCAAGAGCACCCGTGTATAGTGACAAACTACATTGTTGTGTTGTGGCAAAAAAATGCCTATTTTCATAGTGTAAACACTAGGCTAAATATTCCCCCAAAACACTTTAATTTCATTTTAAACTCGATAGCCTTAAAGAAAACATAGGCCTAAAGATTTTTATATGGAACTGTAGCTGAATTTACGTTACTAATGTGGTGAGCAAGCCAGAGAGAAGGCAAAGACACACTTCTTCAAGCAAAGAATGTCTCTTTATTCTCAGCAACAGCTCAGAACAGACTTGGCACCCAAGAGAGTATTGCGCCACCACTGGCAGGAACAGACGCTGCACCATAGCCACCATAAAAGTGTACTTGGTTCTTTTACGTATGCCACACAATTACCTTCCTTGACTGATTTAAGCTGCCTTTGTGTAAACCGAGGTAATACTTAAGAGTATACAATATAAAAATGTAAATTTGAGTAACACATTAAATTATGGAAAAATACAAAATTGTGTACATTTAATTCCACCCCGGGCTAATCTTTCAATAGTTCTAAGCTGATTTTTCATGGATGCCTCCTGAAGTCCAGATGCGATGCATTAGTTCAAGGAATGTTACTGATGAAAGAATTACGCAGCAAAGTCAACTCTAGTCCAGCTGAGGAAACACTTGCCATGCGTGCATATTTTCTCAGATAGCTGCAAATTATTCCAGTGCTAACTGAAACCGCAAATTAAATTTACCCGTACCAAGTAAGAGCATGTTTAACATACCAAGCAGCAGATTCTCAATTGTAATTGACTTGCTGAATTACTGTCACACTCTTTCCAAATGACATGAGCCTCCGAGTCGGAGCACTGGATCCACAGAAAAGTGGGAGAATGAA
>JBBJLR010000018.1:8221599-8259643 GCA_037577145.1 Brachypetersius gabonensis
ATATATACCCTATAAGAAGCAGAAAACATAAATTTAATCCCAAATTACAAAAACCTTATACATTTTGTTCATGTTTCACTGTACACAATTTAATCCTATTGCCCTATTTAGTCCTATTGCCTGTATTCCTATTATATTAGTTACTGATATCTGGTTTCAACCAAGACAATAACACTTGCAGAACAGTATAATCATACATTACACAAAACTGTCTAATGTTTTGTCTGTTTATATCTGCTATTTTTAACATGACAAAGTTATTATTTCTGTCTGACTGCCTGACTTCAGGGGTTCTTGTGGTGAATGTCACATGGAGAAAAAGGACCTATGTGGGTACTCTCTTAGACTGTACCAAACACGACTGGGCCCCGCCTCGGTAACATTTCACTCTTTCTTCATATGTCCAAATATTTTTCTGTCATATATTGTTTGAATAGATGAATAGTGTCAAACAAAACATGTGTTTCAGAGTCACATTTACACAAAAACCACATGTACGTACACTTACACTGCATTGTTATTATTCACTAGGTTTTGCGAGTCCCCCGTGAGTGATTCTGAAATGCCATGTGGGCGTGGACGTGGTAAACGGATGAGATTGGCAGTGTCAGACCAGGCTGTCGTAGAACCTGGTCTCGCCAAGATAAGAGGGCTAACACATAAGAGGCGTGGTGTGGGCATAGGCAACAAAGGCAGGCGAGGAAGTCTAAACCTCAGTACCTGTCGGACTCCTGCATACTATTCAGTGGAGGACATAAAGTCCAGTCCGCTAATATGCGGCAAAAGGAAAAGCAAAGCTCCGGCTGATCTAGATTTGAGCTTGGTTTCAGAGGATGTTAGGAATGGAAATGGGAAAAGAATACGTGCCAAATCCAGGAGCGCACCTTCCACTCCGCAGGGGAAATCTGACCCAGCATTTCTGGACCAAGTGTGTGCTTCTCCCATGCTAATTGACTGCCCACACCCTAACTGCAACAAGAAATACAAGCATATCAATGGGCTACGCTATCACCAATCACACGCACACTTGGACAGCGACAGCAAACAGGAATTTGAGGCAGAGAGTGAGGACAGGCTCTCTGATTATGAAGAGTCACTCAGTAATGTGGCTTTTGATGCCACTGAGAATCTTGATATTATTTCCAAGAAGCCAAGAACCATGTATAAGCTCAGTTCAGGTGGATCTCCAAAGAACAGAAAATTATTGTTCAACAGTGAGCACGGTCACACAGCAAACTCCAAGTCAAGGAGGAATATGGTAAGCAAAGAGGGACCGATTGATGACTTAAGCAACCTGCCACTTATTTCAAACATGTCCGTGGTCCTGGAGAACTGCCTCATTGCGGATCGTAACTCGTCTGTAGAGATGCCCAAGCTTGAAGCCGAGGGTGTCCTTGATAAGAGGGAAGTTAAAAAAGAAAATGGAATCGCTGAAAGGTGCTCAGCCAAAGCTAGGGCTAACAGACTTGTTGCTACTACCCCTGCACCTCCAAAGCTTATTGCCATTCCCACAACCCCATTTCCAGCTAAAATCACAGATGGCTCATCTCATCAACCCTCTCCAACAGTTGCTCTCACAAAAGCCAAGAACCTCTCACTGAAACCTATCAAGCCAAAGTTGGACATTGTTGCTCAAGTTAACATGGCAAATGCAACCATAGTTCTGAGCAAAGAAAGTAAGCGAAAGGACAAGCACAGATTAAAGGACAGGAGTTGTAAAGACCCAAGAAGTCCAAAAGCTGATCCAGTTTTCACAAAGGCAGATGACCCAAAATGTATAGGGAAAGATTTTCCTGTGAGCCTGCTGAAAGAGCATTTGAGCAAACAAGACATTGTGAATGGTCCAAGTGAAACTCAAGAGAGTCGAATGGCAAGCATCAGAGCTGAGGCTGACAAGGTGTACACTTTCACTGACAACGCCCCCAGTCCTTCCATTGGGAGCTCTGCAAGAATGGACTCTGGCTCGCTGTCAAATGGAGACAGTAATACCACTAAAACAAACAGTCCAGCGTACTCAGACATATCAGATGCGGCGGAGGATGGTGGATTAAATTCAAGATCCAGAAGAAACTCAGCTCCTGACTCAAATCTGAATGGAAGTATCAATCCCAAGATTCCCTGCCCAATTACTCCCATCGCTACAGCCCTGGGTAAAGAAGCGCAGTCGTCAGCTCACAGCCATCCATATGAGTCTTATGGTCTTCCGGGTTACATGCACTCTGGGCAAAACAATTCTGCCGCTTTCCTGAAGGTATCCACACCTTACAGTAGAGCTAAGGAGGATGTGAGAGAGTTAGAGGACCTGAAAAACTCTGAATCAAGTGCGGATGCCAGCTCCCAGTCACAGCTGCAGTTGGCCATGACGCAAACGCAGACTGCATTAGCTCAGTCCTTGTACTATGGACAGTACTCTCGAAACATCCCTGTGGACCAGAAGGTTTTGATTGTCCCTAACCCACACAGACAGCAAAATGAGACGTGCTGTGACGATGTGCAATACAGCAAACAAAGCAGAGTTCAAGCTAGACGAGGACCTGAACAGAAAGAGCGAACAAAAGAGGACACAAAACAGATGATAACATCACCTGTGGCCATCCATAAAGGAACAAACTCTGTTAAAATCAGCTGTTCAAAGCCTGGGTTCATCTATGTAGAGTTGGACAAGCAGTTGTCTCTTCAGCAGCCACAGGCAAAGTCTTCTCTTATGTCAATGGCAAAAGACCAGGGGCATAGCAAGGACTCTGACGACTTCAGTCCAGAAAGTACAAAAACAAATGTGGACACAAATGTAACATATCTGAATGTAAGTCTTTGACATTACTACACAGTTTCTGAGAAATGTGCTTGTAAAAACACTAAGGCTTTTGAAAGTGTCTGTGATTTAAGAGTAAGAGTCCAAGGACTTTTTAAAAGTTACGTAACACTGTTTTATAAACTTCTTAGTAATATTGTACCCTGAAGGGGTTTTTGTTGATGTGACAAATGTTGAGTTGTCAAGTTGACTGTCCCTGTCATCTCTTACAACTAGCACATAACCCACTACTGTTGTATGACAATGGACCTCCCTTGCAGTTGTTTAATTGCGTTGGTTGTAAGACCCTAAACTCTTTGACGGTAGATGTTCCTCTGGGTTTAGGCTTCAGAACCACAGTCCTGGAGCCACTCATTTCAGTCCAAATATGTGAAGCAGCAAAATCAAGAGGTAAACAAGGTCTCTCAGGAAATAGGCCCAGACAAGGTGAAAGACTGGCGTGTTCCTCCTGAGCCAGATTCCAGACTGGAGGCTGAGCTTCAAAATGTAAAGTGTGAGACACCTTCTGAGGACATCGAAGAGAATACCAGAGCAGAGGCAGAAGAGATGCCCAGCGAATCTTCTGAAGACTCACCGAATATGAGAGTGGCAGTGTCGTCTTCGCAACAATCTTACATTCAGTACCAGCACTCCTACCCCTACCTACACTTGTGTGAGGCAAACAGCACCTCCTTTAGGGTGATGTCACCAGCACTGGTGCACAACTACCCAGGTAATATTGTTACGCAGCATAGAGAAGGATGCTTTCTTAGAAAGTTCTTTTCCTTTTGGTCCTGTTGTACTATTCTCAACACTTTTATTCAGTCAGTTTAATGTTTGTTAGGTTTCCATTACCCTCTGTATGGGAAGACTGCTGGCAGAGAGGATGCAGAAGGGACACAGAACAGCAAGCCAGTCACTGACCCCACAGCCCTGGAGCTGCTGCCCCTTCACAACCTTCCATATCATGGCAAATCTCCTGTGGTAAGTGACCTCTGACAGTTCCTAATTACTCAACCCAGGTTATGCCTTTGGGGGATGAGGTTTCACTAGAGTTTTTTTTTTCTTCAGCCCGGGGAGCGGGGATCTCCAGATGAGGACAGGGAGACAGAACAAGAGAGAGAGAGCGTTCCATTCGCACACCACCTTCACACACATCATCACACTCACCTGGGCATGAGCTACACTCTTGTGTCGGGGCAATATGACCCATATCAAGGTGAAAAAAAAAACTAAATGAACCTCAGTACCAGTTAATGTTTACTAGAAGCATAACAGCTGGTTGCCATATAAAAAAAAAAAGCTATTTTTTTTTGGTTTAACCATGTAATCTTTGAAGGTCTGAGTACGGCAGCCCTGGTTGCCAGCCAGCAAGTGGCAACCACACAGACCACGTCCTGTGGTATGTATGGCCTTTATGCATGACTGGAAATAGCCCCTGTCTGTTTACTAGGGGATTTGTGAATACTGATTACTCATTTTACAGTTGCAGAAAGTGATGGGAAGATGTGAGTCCAAACAACAGGTTCCTGGCTCACACAAGGATTCATAGACATCAATTCCATGGTGTTATTCATTGCCTCTATGGGAGGCAGAAACTACTTTGGGGTTTGTTTTTTTTTTTTAATTAATGAATGTAACATTAGGGGAACAATGCAGTGCTAATAATATTACGGAACAATGTATATGTATATAACGGTATTGCCATAGTGAGACAAGGCTTTGTAAAATAGTCTATTTGCTTTTTGGGTGCCTGTCATAAAAGACAAACATGTAAAGCTTTCTGTAATGGGACTTGCCTGTAAATGGCTGCATCTAGCTAGTTGTATGCACATGTATCGTTGTGTACCATAATATTGAATGTATTTGATATTTCATGACCTCTATGTGGTAAAGGATGATTTGCAGTAGGTTACAAGTGACTGTAAGGTGGATCTGTCTGCATTAACCTATTATCATGAATATACTGTTATTAGCCACAGCCATTAACCAATTGTATCGTATTAAGTGAAAGGAGTTAATCAACACATATAGTATTATCGTGATGTACATTTTGTACATAGTTTAACAAAGCTTAACGGCAGATATTACTAGCTTATGTACAGTTGCTTTCAGTGCAATGTACGGTTGTCCATCCCACCTCACCTACATGGCAAAAGTAGTCCCCCTTGTTACTTGAATAGTGCTGCATTACTTAAATATGTTTACAAGTACATCTTTGGAAAAACAAGTCAGTGTTGTAGTTTGGTTTGTCCTTATTGTCATTAGGTTTTTCTTGATGTCAAATATACAGTACCATGAAATTACAGTTGCTTTTTATACTGTTCTTGCCTTAACACATTTGTCAATCCAAATAAAAAGTAAAGTTTGTTTGTACACGAGTTTTTCATTATTGGATACATAGTGACATTTACATTAGATGTAGACAACTGCAGACTTACTGGCACCTTTGGTAGAAATAAGCAAAGAAATTAGTTAACAGCTTGCACTGAACCTTTAACATTTCAGATGGAGAACAACTGCTAAAAGATGAAAAGAAATATGCCTCGTTGTCCCTAAAAATTGTTTTACATAAAATGTTTTTTGTTTAGCATGACAAATACAGTAACTCACATTTAGGTGAAGCTTAATGGTAATTTTTTTTTTTTTTTTTGAACCATTTCTATTGGCCCTTCATGTCATTTTGACCCAATGAAAAAGCGAACCTGATGTTTCCAATTTTGTTTTGAAAGTAAGAATATATTTCCAGTTGCATTTTAACTTCTTTGATAACATCTAAGTATTATTTCCATAACCTCTTATTTCACTGCGGTAAAGATATGAAGTAACATGAAAAATAAAAAACATTATTTATCCATTAGCATCGGGAGGATCGGGGAAAACAGAAATGAAATAATAAACAAGGTGGTTGACCTGCCCTTGTAAAATAGTAAATTATTTTTTCCTGTCCTAAAGGCTATGTCTCTTTGCTTCGTATGCCATTTAACAGCACAGTTTACTGTACATGTGGTTAGACAGACTGCAAAACCTGGTTAGGATAACAGGAATAGCCCTACCCTGGTTTTAACCATACCTGACCAACCGTTACCAGTTGGTGTAAACAGTGATACCTCAGAACATAACAGGTTAAAATATGGAGCTCCACAAGTTTCTATGCTAGGACCTCTATTATTTGCATTAGACATGCTGCCACTGGGTACAGTTTTCTACAAGCATGGGATCAGCTTCCACTGCTATGCAGACGACACGCAATTGTATATATTAGCCAAACCAGACGAATAACATAGATTAAATAAGATTGAGGACTGTTTAAAGTAAACAAAAGACTGGATATCACATAACTTTCTCCTGCTGAAAAAAGGGGGTTCTTCATAGCCATCTGCCAAAAAACGATTTGTCAAAGGTATCTTGCTAGTTTCTCAGTTACTCTCATTTCAACACTGAAAAACCACAGTGTTACTACCGATTTTGGTCTTTGACACG
This sequence comes from Brachypetersius gabonensis, assembly GCA_037577145.1. Lineage (NCBI taxonomy): Eukaryota > Metazoa > Chordata > Actinopteri > Characiformes > Alestidae > Brachypetersius > Brachypetersius gabonensis. The sequence goes on from JBBJLR010000018.1 coordinate 8,227,874, forward strand.
GATGCGGCTAGAAATTTTAGGCCTTATGAAAGAATATAAACTATCTTTTTTAGATAGTGTTTTCTGAGGGACCCCGGTCAGTGCTGGACTCTTGGAATCTCCCTACCCCACCCTCTCTGACGGCACACTTGTATATGGGTAATATTACTGGAAAAGCCTTTCTTCAGCATTGCTCACTTAAATTAACCGCTGTCAGAATGCTTCAGTAGGAATATAAAACAACTTTAGTCCAGAATGCAGTGACGAGTCTTCACTAGAACCAAGAGAGTATTATCAATATTATCAACACTGTGCTGGTTTCTGGTCAATATTAATTACATGAAACAACATTAATTATACTGTTGATGTATAAAACCTGTCCTTACTCTTGAGTACCTCTGAGATCTCCTTTTATAAAATCCCTTGCTCACTTAGAACATGGGGTGTTGCTATTTACTAGTTTTCAGAATTATGAAAGCTACAGCAGGGGAAGAGCCTGACCATGTAAAGCCCCCCAGCTTTGGAATACGTTTCTGGTTAATGTTCATGATTAAACAACCTGCTTGTTGGTCAGGCTGGTTCAGTGAATTTTTCCTGTTAACTAAAGGTATCAGATCTAGATCCAGACCGAAGTCAGCTGGAGTCTCTTTAAAATCCCTTTAGAAAGGCTTCTTAAGTTAGGTCTACCAGAGTCACTTTTTGCACCTTTTATATTTATATTTTATACCCTGTAAATTCAAACAAAACTAACTTTTTTTTTTTTTTTTTTTCTGCGTCGGATGATTGCCCACCGGTCCGGTGGGTAGTTTGTCTGTCTTTTTTGAGAAGACCGGCTGCCCACCTGTTCAGCTTGACAGACCAAGGTTTTCTGCGCGCCCGTCCTTCAGACCAGACTGACCATCATCAGGGACCCTTGCTCACCTGTTCTCCAGACCAGTTCAAATACCATGGATCATCTGCATGTGCTGTCAAAAAACAAAATGAAAGCTACTGACTACTCAATCAGACTCCAATGGAAGCTACTGCTACTAATTATAGACTATAGTTAACCGATCTCACTACTGCTAACAATAGATTATAATTGTTATCAGTAGTTCATTTTATACACTTCTATCTTTTACTTATACTTAGTTGTTTCCATAGTGATATTCTTTTATTCTCTTGCTAGCCAGTGTCGACCAGAGAAGGATGGGTTTTCCTCTTGAGTCCTGGTTTCCTCGTACAGCTTTAGGACGTTTCTCACAAATGGCTACTTAGATCCATGGTCAGGTGAGACAAAAGCTTTTGTCAACACACTAAAATCATGCAGAAAGGGAAGTATGGTGGTGGATGTGGGAATTCAGTTAATATAAAGTGTAACCAGGGCATTTGGCTGATGCTCTTATTCAGAGCAACTTACAATCATCAGTTGTGCAGTCCCCCTGGAACAACAGAGGGTTAAGCATCTTGCTCAAGGACACAATGGTAGAAAGCAGGGGTTTGAACCTGTGACTTTGTGGTCAGCAGGTTCACAGTCAAGTGTTTTGTCCACTAGGCTTTTGCCCACTAGGCTAAAACTACCTATCAATAAACCTAGCAGCATCTGCTAGGATGCTGGCTTGTTACTGGATCCCATTTCAGGACAACTGCCCAAATTTTCTACCAGAACTTCTTGTGCTGTGGGGGCTTTATTACATGTATGTTTTACCTAAAGCACTATTTTGGTAGTCAGCAGTAAAACAAATTACCTGTTAGACATATAAACATGGATAATTATTTTAATTTCTACCATTTTATCAAACTGACCCCAAGTCCCCAAGTACCCTTAGAAAAAAGTAGAATACTTGAAGTTCATTTTATTAAGTATGCTTGCTTATAACTGTAAGTACACAGACCATGCACTCGTGTACTAGTGTACTAGAAAGTGATCCTTCGAACGAAATTGAAACATTTTTAAGTTTACAAAAGTATACTTCATATACTTTCTTTATACTTATCTGTATAAGTCAAGTATACTTCACTACTATTCTTAAGTATATAATATATAATATAAACAAGTAAACTTCAAGTATACTGCCTCAGCCTCAGTTTTAGTAAAAAAAAACAAGTATACTCGTAGGACACTTGAATAAACTACTTTTTCCTAAGGGCAGTTTGTTGTCATTTCACCCATATACCCAGTACACAGTAACACCAAACAATGTTCCTCCAGAACCATGGAGCAACACAAAGAACACAAAGTACTACGAGAACAAAAACGGAAATGCCACTAGACTTCATAAGTGCAGACAAGATTCAATACACACAGAGTGCAAAGCAAGAAAAACACAAGAGCAACAAAACGGGACAAGACAACATTTAGTTTAGTCGACATAACATGAGAGTTAAACAATACGCTGACATGTAAGAACCCAACCTCACCTTCCTCCATTTTCCTATAAGAGCCGTTTTATGTATTTTATGTTTTATACGCTATATGGACAAAAGTATTGGGACATCTTTAATACGTCAGCATACCAAGACGCCATAGTTCCAACATTTTCTATTCCAAAAGTATTGGGACGCCTGGCCTGACACTGCATTCAAATTCATAGACTTTAATATGGTGTTAGTCACCTTCCGCTCGTCTTGGAAGGCGTTCCACAAGATTTCGATGTTTTGTAAGAAATTTTGCCCATTGTTTCTGTAGAGTATTTATAAGGTCATGCACTGATGTTGGACGAGAAGGGCTGTTCGATGGAGCTGAGGTCAGGGCTCTGTGTAGGTCAGTCAAGTTCTTCCACACCAAACCCATCCAGCCATGTCTTTATGGAGCTTGCTCTGTGCAATGGGCCACAGTTATGCTGGAATAGAAAAGGTTCTTCCCTAAACTATGTCCACAAAGTTGGAAGCATGGCGTTGTCCAAAACGTCTTGGCATGCTGAAGCATTAAGATTGCTCTTCACTGGAAGTAACGGGCGTAGCACAATTCCTGGAAAACAGTAATGTCCCAATACTTTTGTCCATATTGTGTTCATTCTTCACATCCCTCCCTGTAGGGGTCGTTCACCCTGAGACTTCTTGGTCTCCGTTCGTTGGAGACCAGGTTTGAATGCAGTAGCGCCAGTAAACACTGATGCTAACGGACAGTATGAGCTTCTCTGCGAAATTATAAACCTCGCAAGCCAAAATCCCCTTCGTACATAATGCCATGGCGTCAAAATCCGACCAGCTTCTTATTGTCGTCTCTGTTCTTGAAGGTACGTTTTTCTTCCAGCAGATTCTCGAAGTTTCGAAATGCAATGAAGCTAACTAAGGCTAGCTGTGGTGAGCTAAACTGATAAAACAAGAGCAGAGCAGGACGAAAATGTGCAATTTAAATACCGCTCGTTGTTCAGTGGTGTGCTACCACATTTATTTGAGTACTTTCGCCGTAAAACCTGTATTATTGTATCCCTAACGGCAGGTGACAGATTGGATAGCAGCTGTTGTAAACAAACAGGCTTACACGTTGTTAGGCAACAGCTTACCTTATTACGGACCATATAATTATACTAATGAAGAAAAGTGAGGTTTTTCATTTGCATTTTACTCTTAAGACTACTTTAACAACCTTGTGACTTTACTTAATAGGTCTTATAGTTGTGAGGTTGTCTGTTACAGCCTCTTGTAAAGGGTTTTTACACATGCCAAGAATTAAATGCAGTTATTTAACATCAAAAAGCTAATATGAACGTTTTGTTCTAAAACAAGTAATTTAGTCACTGAGATGTAAACACAAAGTCAGTCAGAGTGCTCTGATTGGAAATACGCTATGTGATAAAAAGTATTGGGACGCTTGACCATTAAACCAACAGGGACTTTTAATGACATTGCATTGCATGTCTTTATGGAGCTTGCTTTGTGCACTGGTGTACTGCCAGTGTCCACAAAATTGCAAGTTGTTGTCCAGAATGTCTTGAAATGATAAAGCACTAATACTGCCCTGCAATGGAAATAAGGAGGCCTAGCCCAAACCCTAAAAAAAAAAACAGGTGTGTCCTAATACTTGTGTGCATTGTGGAACTCAGTTTCAGACCTGTGCGCTGTTAAGACACACATGATGATGATGGTAAAAAATTGGCATGCTATTAGTGGTAGTGTCAGTGAGCTATTAGATTTTATATCTGTCTTTTGCTTGTTTTAGGTCGTCGGTTTCCCAAGAGTCAGAGACATACTTTAGTTGTACAAGCCAAGTTTGATGGGGAGCAGCTAGCCACAGACCCTGTGGCTCACAAGGAACAGCCACAGTTTTGTACTGAGTTGGCTTGGGAGCTTGATCGCAGGACACTTCATCAACATAGGTACACCTAATGTGTTTATGTATGCTTGCATATGTGTTATGTATGTTCATTTGCTAAGTAGGCTAACTATTTTACACACACCAGACTCCAGCGAACACCCATCAAGTTACAGTGCTATGCAGTTGATTCAGAAACATCTGCAAAAGAATGTGTTGGATACATTGTTCTGGATCTCAGATCAGTTCAAGAAGTTAAGCAGGTATGCTCTGTCTCTCTATATATGTCACATATTCTAGCTGTTTGCTGTAAATATGATTTTTGTGTCAGTATCTGAACTGTGTTAATTGCTTTAGCGTGTAGTTCTCACATCTATTTTTGGATCTGATTGTTTTTATAGGCTCCGAAGTGGTATCCTTTGCTGAGTAGCAAGTACACCAAACTGAAGCCAGCTTTGTTGTTGGGGATGACCTTGGAGAATGATAACAAACAGCCTCCAGATCAGTTTAAGGCAAAGAAAGCTCCACCCAGACCAGGTTAATTTAACTTCGTCTATCCTTTTGTTCAGAGACACTGATTTTACTTCACATATGATTCTTAAACTTGTTTCTGTCGTTCCTCCTTTCCAACTTCTTTTGCCCTTTGCTTCTGTTGTCATTTATGAACTTCTGTCTTTTCGAAGCACCTTGCCCTGCATGCATGTTTTTTTTTCCAAAGTATCTCTCAGGTCAGTTCTGGTTTGTTAACATATGGTGGTAGATATCTTTGATATAACGTTGTGTACAGTGTAAATGTTTTCTAATGCCACTATAAAACTGTTACTTTACTTTTAGGTTCACCAGTTTTGGCAAATCTAGAGTCTGTTAAACTAGAGGCTGTTCTAAATGAGGATGAAGGATATCATCAAATTGGACCAGCAGATATTTGCAAAGACATGTTTGTTTTGTCGGTCACTCTTGCCTTTGCTACCAAACTCGAGCAGGTAAAGCCTAGTCTTTAAAATATTCTAGGTTATCAGTAGTGTTGTGTGTATGTTTACTCTCTTATTGCTTCTGTGTTTTTACGTGATTTCTATGGCAAAGCAAAAAAAGATTTTTTCATGTTTTCTGTTATGATCCAGCTGATCTCCAGTTCAACAAAGCTGGCCAGTGAAGGCTCAGAGTTCTTCTTTTTTTACACTCTCTTGGGCAATGATGTCACCAGCGAGCCTTTTAACAATATTATCAGTCCAAATTTTGAGCCTGAACGGGCCTCAGTTCGCATCCGCAGCAGTGAAAAGCTTTTATGGGCTTTTTTCAGTCAGCAGGGGCATCTTCAGGTAAAACACCTCAAACTTTACAACGATTAAGGTTTCTGTAAGGGACCAAATTTTTTAATTTAAACAAATGGTTACCTTATTTATTTGTGAACGTGTGCATCTGGTTTTCTTTTCAGATCCATCTCTGTTGCGGAAACCATTCCCTGGGAAGAACTGACATCCCTCTTGCTGCACTGGTGAAGAACAGCATAGATTTGGCCAAAAAAGCTGCCACTATAGAGGGAGCCTTTGTTTTGCAGCCCCCAAATCGTACCAAGCAGAGTCTCCAGACTGTCCCAGTGGATTTACAGCCTACTGTTGGGGTGGCAATTACATTAAGAAGAGAGAATGTCAGTGCTGAGGTAGGCAGAGTGTCTAGGTCAGAGTGTTCCTCCAGGAATCAAAAGATCATGGATTATAGTCCACCTAAGCAAACCCGATTTGCTTTAGCAGGTCCCTGGGATTCAGGTACAGGTCTGCTTGACAGGTTGTGAACGTTTGAATTCTCTCAATTTTTTATATGCATCTGAGTTCAAATAAGCTCTTCATAAAAGTCATGGCAGCAGAGTGATGCAATCTTAAATGTCTTTGTTGGCAAATGTATGTTACACTATCAGTTCAGTTTAGGCGGTAATCGGAGTCAACTGGGTGACAAATGTGAATGTTGGTGGCTCTGCTCTGTTTAGAACACATCAACCTGAGTCTTCATTAGCAAAGTCTGATCCTCATGTTTGCGAGTGCATGGCAGGCTTTGGTAAAGAGAGATTTACGAGGATCTCTGAAAAACAGCTGTTGATGCTCATTAGGCGGGAAGAGGATACAAAACAGTTCCAGAGGAGTTTGGAGTTCAACAATCCACTGTCAGGAAAATCGTGTACAAACATAGAAAATTCAGCACTGCTGTCACCTTCTCCAGGAGTGGAGATCCAATTAAAGTCACTACATCAGCAAGGTGTGGAATATTCTGGGAGAACACAAAGAACCCTAGGGTAACTGGATCTCCACTGGATCAGTCCACAATCAGGGAAACACTAGACAAGACTGGTGTCTATGGGAACACACTACTTTTCAATAAGAGTATTGTTGACTGTTTAAACTTTCTTAAAGACCACATGGGTGTGACAGAAGACTGAAGTGGACTTATAAGGCATTAAAATATCTAGTGGCACTTATTTAAAGCAAAAATTCATGTATGGCCAACACAAATATTTAATGTTGGGTTCACCGTGTGTCATTTATTAATTAATAATTTTGTTTGTGTTATTTGTTTTATTTGGCTTTTACACAGTTTAGTTCAGATGATGTCAATCAGCCAAAATGTGTTTGGAGTCAATCTTTTGCTTTGTTTAAGTTTTGATCTGGACCTACAAGACTAATGGTTCTAAAAAAAAAAAAAAAACCTGAAACTCACCCATGTCTCACCACATAAGTACATCCTCAAAACTTCTCTCAAACATTCAGCACTTCATCCAACTTGAGCTGTCCAATAAACTCATTGCTGATCCTGTTCATCCTTGTCACTCCCAACTCTTTAACATGTTCAACTCTGCCGCCTCCAGCTCTGCTTCCTGTCTTCATCAGTGCCACTGTCTCCCAACCATACAACATAGCTGGTCTCTTGTACAATTTCCCTTTCATTCTTGCTGGTACCTCCCTGAAAGCCAAGCCACACTGCGTCTTAAACCTCATCAACAAGTCCGTGCCATTTTAATGAAGAGCTGAATGCAGTTTGCCTTTGGAGAAGTTTTGGGGTGTATTTATGGAACAGATTTGACTGAACTGTGTCTTGGATAGTGTAAAGTTCTGTAAAGTTGCTAAACTATTCCTTTAATCAAACCAGCACAAATGTAAGAGAGACTTCCTTACTAGAAAAAAAGGGAATTATATGGTTTTCTAGAAGAACGTTTCTTAATCTTCATCTGAGTATCAGTAATTAGAACAGTCTTGTCTCAACATGCTCCATATTTTACAGTGCAGTACAGATGTACCAATAGGCGCAATTCACTGAGGAATTCCCGTAGACTTTTTCTCACAGCTGTACCATTCGGGTCACTGCATTAACACTACTAGACTGGATTAAGAAGTAAACTTTTCTGATACTGTGCAGGTTTTCTTGATGTGAGACATGATGGAACACTGTCACATCAGTGTGTCCAAAGAGTTAAATTATGCTTTTTGATCCGTTTTGTTTACTCTGATCTTTTTCTGGTAAGCTGCCAGAGAGACCCATTGAGGGTGGAAATGGGCTTAGGACTCCAGTAAAGAAAGGCCCTGCAGTGGATGCTCATCCTAAACCAGCGCCAGCAAACAAAAAACCACGTAGCCCATCGCCTACACACAGATCTGTCCAGCCGCTGAACTCTCCAACGCCGGTGCCTGACCGCCAGCATTCAGAGAGCGAGGCCGAGAGTCTGCCTGAAGATGCAGGCCAAGTTCAGCCAAATCAACCAGGTAAGCTTATTTTGTGTGTGAATGTAACTCGGTAGGAAGTTGCTTTAACCAATAAGAAGTTTTACCTCAGTGAGACCTAAAATTCTGTAACTAATGATGCTGTTATTTCAGTATTGTCTGTTCCTGCATTAGCTCCTGCTACAGACGAGCACCTGGAAAGTGATGCAGAAGTTCAAGCATCATCTGTTACCGTGTCTGCCCCGAAGATTGCTATCCCAGCCTCTGCACATCATTACTGCTTCTCCATGGACCTGCGCAGTGTCAGAGATCTCAATATGGGCTTTCCTGTGAACTGCATGCTGAGGTACAGAGTGGTTAATGTGAGTAGCATGACCATGAAACCACTGGCCTTTCCTATAGTGAATGATTATTAATGCTAGTATTTTTTTAAATTAGATATGCCTACCAGTTCTTTGGAAGTGCAGCCCCCATCATGACAAATCCTGCAGTGGAAGTAAAGAAGATGACAGAGGTGTTCCTACCTCAGTCCTATTGTGCCTTTGATTTCGCAGCGCTGCCTATTCAACTCAAGGACACGTTCTTAAGGTGACTTCACACCCATGTGCCTTTTGAGCTTCATGGTTCACATTACATTCAATACCTACAAACTCACAGGCTTAAAAAAATTCTGTTGTTTCTTCTGTCTCTGGATGAGCCCTAAGGGTTGTGTTACTTACATTTCGCTGTGCTATTCAAATGTAATTATATAACTGTACTTTAGTAGTGTGTGTAAGTCATGTTTTGCACCAGCAGGCCTGCTCTACTGTCCCATCTTTTTTTTTTTTTCCTGCAAAACCGCTTTTAACCCAGTTACTGCTAGCTAAGTTACACACTAACAAAACCTTTCAAAGAGAAAAAAAAAACTAGTCAGAGGTTAATACACCAGCAACAAAAAAAACAGTTAAGAGGGTAAGTACCTGAGGAATTTGTTAAATATATAGGAAAAGATGTATAAACAATGAACAGAAGCCCTTTGGTAAATAATCACTATAGATCTTTTATGTTCTTATTCTGTTTCTTCCAGGGTTCCTCTGGTAGTGGAAATGTGGCATCGAGACCTCAGTTCCAAAGACATCTTGCTTGGCACAGCCAGCATCCAGCTTTCCCATCTCCTCACCTCTGAGAAGACTCGCTTCCTTGGCCAGTCTGGCGAGCAGCACTGGAGACAAACATACTCTGAAAGACTACCTGTTATTAAAGCACAGGGGTTTGTATAGTATTCATCAATACAGAACCATTTAGGCCCAAGATCAAATTTTATTTCAATCACTGTGGCATTTCAGGTGCAGTACTATAATAAGACCTTTAGATGGCAGGCATGTAACACTAGTACTTGTTGAAGACAAAGGCATGTGTGGTTTCTTTGTATTTTTCTGCCTCTAACAGATATAAGATTATTGATCTCTTATGGAAATAATTCTGGCGATCATGGTGTCTGAAATGCTTTCTTTTTGTCTGCGCACAGATCAAATGAGAAAGTGGCTGAACTGAACTATGTGGCGGTTCTGGAAGATATGGGTCTAGTGAAAGCCCAAGATGTCCTGATATCCGAATCATCTCTGGTAAAACTTGCTTAATGTTTGACTCAAATTTGGGTCGTGTGGATTTTTGAATGCAAATTAAGCTTGCTTCTACATTATATTGATTTACAATGAATAGCTTGGTCTCTGGACACCCAAAATACTAAGACAGCCAAAATAAGATGTTGTGATGTATGTTTATGACAGAGTGCTAATCAGGTGCACCAGAAGAATGCAGTCCCTCCTCACCCTCACAGTGGGGTCGAGGCGGCAGCCAAGTCTCGGGAGACTCTGGAGTACAGGGCCGCCCTTGAGCTTGAAATGTGGAAAGAGATGCAGGAGGATTTGTTTGATAATCAGGTGATCTCTTTTTATATGAATCTTTATATGAACGGCTTTACTTCAGATGTTCTTTATATTGCACATTTTTATATTGTGGTTTTACGGTTTAATATCATTAGTCAAACCCAGTCCAGGCTTATTGAAAATACAAGTAGGCATGACTGAACGTTTATTGTTTTGAATAAGTTGGAGAGCAGTGTGGGTTTGGCCTCTTTGCAGCTGAAGCAGAAAGAACTGAGCCACATGCAGGCCCTGGCAGAGGAGTGGAGGAAGAGAGACCGGGAACGAGAGGCACTTGTTAAGAAGAAGGTACTCGATTTGGCTGTACTTTATTTTAATTTGAAAACTGGCGCTGGTGGTTTTATAATGCGATCACCAGCTTGATGTAGGTTTACAGAACTGTGCGTGTTGTCGGAATACATTTCCCAGGAGATGGAATATAATCTGTTGGAAGAACAGCTCCAAAAGACCCTAGCCGATCTGGAAAAGAGAGAGAAGACTCTTGCTCATGCAGAGACGGAGGTTGGTTGTCATTGCATTGCCGTTCTTGCAGTACATTGTTTGTACTTGTAGAGGCCAAAGTTTAAAACTGAGACAATTAAACCATGCTTGGAATGAGTCAATTTATCTTGTGTATTATCTTGAGTATAGCTTATACGCTTTCATTTTATTATGATGGGCCGGTACCAAGCAGTGCCTTTTAATCCTACTACAGTAAAGATAGAGATGCTATAGCTCTTGGCATTGTTAGAAGAATTAAAAATGAGTGTCCCCATACTGTTGTAGTACATAAGTGTATTAGTGGTTGTGTGTGTGTGTGTAGACCCAGAGGCTGCAGCGGGAGATGCGTGCAGAGCACGAGTTCAGCATGCGTGAGTTGCAGGACAGTAGCCGACGTTTGCGTGAGGACTGTGCTCACCAGGTGGAACTGGAGAGATCAAAGGTCAGGCAGCTCGAGGAGGACCTCGTCCGGCAGCAACAGCAGGTAATCGCAGCAGACACTGGAGCAGGTTTAATTTCTAACCAGCTATAAGGAGCAAAGCTGGAGAGAATGCTGACCTCGGGGTCAGTGGGGCAGATCGCTCCTCCCCCTTTCCCTCCTGGCTGTGGAAGAAAAGTCAAAGCTCTTCTGGGCCTGGTTTTCATCTACAGACTTTAGGATGCAGCCCTGGTGACCAGCATCAATTTGTTTTAGTAAATTAAAGGTTACGTACCTTAAGGGGTCCATATCATGGAAACCAAGTTTTTCTGACTTTTTGAACAAAAAAGTTGATGGAAACCCTGTCAAAGTTCAAAACATGCCAGTCGTGATCCAGTCAATGAGTCTGCAGTAATTATGCAGTAAGTATGATGTCAAAAACAGCCATGTTGAAGTTAGATCGATTGCTTTGGCCCAAACCGCTTTTTTGAATGAGGTACGAGGCAATAAAGGCAGCCTTTTTTAAAGGTGGGGGGAAAGCTGTGTAAACATTAATTAAATTTTGGTTCATACAGTAATGTTAATGTCATAAATGGATAAGAGATCTCAAAAATGTAAGAAAAAAAAAAATGTAGAACAAGAGCCGTTTAAGATACTTATCTCACTTCTAATCTATCTGTTAATTTTTTTTCTTTGTATGTCAAAATTGCTTGAGTAGATTCTCTATTATTCTGTTTTAATAAATGAATATTTGTTTGGGAAGGTGCTGCTAAGTGTTCTAAATTTTATGACTTTCCATTTAAAACATAGCTGAGAAATTGCTTTACTGGCAAGCAGACTCCCGAGAGCATTAGACAGACTTTGGCTCACTATTTTAATAATCTAGAATTGTCACATGAAGTCTGTTTACTTGAGCACATTTTATCGCTGACCTAATTAATCAACTAGCCAAATGCAACAAAAAAAAAAAAAAGCTTGACTGCTGTACAAAACTTAGCTTGTGTCAGACTGTGTTTCGGTCTTGTAGCATTTTTCCCTTATGACCATATTTCTCAGGGCTTTTTTTAATAGAAAAAATGTCTTGTCTAAGCCAGTCTCTCCCATCGTCCTTTGCACAGACAGCCCACCTACTGAAATAGTTCAGTCCGCCGTCTCATTTTTTTTTTTTTCCCCTAGAAAACATCTGGACTGACCCCGGCTCTAACAAATCAAGCAAAGTAGGTTTCTGACATGCGAAAAAAGAGAAGGGCCTTTGCGATGAGAGATCCTCGGCCGAGGCTGCCACACAGCTCTATATCTTGTCTTCCCTCCCGTGTCAGGAACGTGTAAACATACATTTGTCCTCTGTCGGCACACTCTAACCAGTTTATCAAGCCAGATCCCTCCTCCGCCTTTTCTGTTGGACACTCCTTGCCTTGTCTCAGAATGCCATGCTTTGTGTGTGTTGGGTTTCTTTTCGCCGTCTGGTTTATGTCAGAAAGGGAAGGCTGCGGAATGGAGAGCGCTCGTAGGATTTTAGTTACATTGGACGCTGTCTAACACCCTTGAAGTCTTGAGGCTCTTGAGTTTGTGCAAGAGCAGTAGCTCTCGTTAGTTCAGAGGTGGCCATTTGTTTGCAGTGAGTGGTGCTGAACAGTAAGTGCGAGGAGTCCATGCGCTGTGCACATGTCGAAAAAGTCTGCACTTTTAACAAAGTAACAAAGCTTTTCTAGCCTTTTTACTTTGCGCACAATAATTATTTAAAATGACAGTGTCAGGATTGTACAAGTATAATGATTCAAGCACAATGTGTCACTTATATCAGTGAGTTATAGTAAAGTGAAAACTCGCATTGTGTTTTGGGGGAAAAAAAAAAGCCTATTTTTATAGTGTAAACCCTAAATATGCCGCAAAATATGGCCCTGAATTTCATCTCTAATTTTAGTGGATTCCACAATGGCTGACATCTGAAATCAGAAATGTTTTTTTTTTTTAATGTCTTCTGCCAACCACAACTTTCAGAAAGGTCATTTTCGGCATAGCCTTAGGCTTATACTGCTAGTATCCGTGTCATACTTTGCTTCATGCTCTGTTGGACTGACTACAAAGTATATGAGGTATAGGAGGGGGTGCAGCCTGTTCTGTAAGTGCTTCATTTTAGCCAGGGGTGTCCAGTCTTTTCACCACAAAACACGACGGAGCATACCTGATCCCACTTGTCTCGGGAGATATCAGTCTTCCAAGTCTTCCAGTGCACTTTCGCTTTGGAGTAAAAATGCAGCCACGCAGCCCTTTGCAGATAAGATTGGAGACTCCTGGTTTAAGCCATTATCCAAATTTGGAAGTAAAATGCAAAAGCAGCACTACTGTATGAGCAGATGTTCCCTGGAGTGTCTTAAAATGAACCGTGGCCAAATTTTAAAGAATATTCCAAATGAAGCTAAAATACATTGTAAAAATATATTTTGCCGTTGCTTGTGTGGAATCATTTAATGTTTCTTTTCTACTTACAGCTAATAGAAGCCGAAAAGAAATACAAGCAGCTGGAAAACGACTTTCAACAGTATCGAGACCAACAGAACACTCGGCCTGAAATCCGCCTTCAGTCTGAGATCAACCTGCTCCGGCTGGAGAAGGTTAGTGATGACAGGAATAGAACACAGCACTCAGTAGCGTGTTGTTTTAGACTTCGTAAATGAATTTGTATGAACTCATAAAATAATCATCACTGGCTAATTAGTTTAAGGACCATACTTGAAGACTTCATAAAACATTTACAACACATAACTTGTGGATAAATCATATATAGATGTTTAAGTGGGCAGCTGCAGGCAGTGTACACATAGGCTGACACCGCATTTGTAAATGTGCGGTTTGTGAATAAATTATGTGTGTTCTTTGTAGCCCTTATGTAGAGACCTTTATGTCTCATGGCTTTTCTTAAAAAGAAATGAGTTGACGGGGAGAGCTTTATGGTGTAAATGCTGGGTTGTGGATATACGTGGGGAGCAATGTGCTAAAAGGTGTTGTTGCTTTATGTTTGCCAAGGTGGAACTAGAACGGAAACTGGAGTCAACAACAAAATCTAAACTTCATTACAAGCAGCAGTGGGGGCGTGCTCTGAAAGAACTGGCGAGATTTAAGCAGGTAAGCCATATAATACAGCTCTTTTGCATTAGATTATCACAAACACTGATCGCCTGGCTAGGAAAAACGGTAAGTGGCTGAAATGCAACTAGGCATGACCGTCTGAAATGACCAGAATATGAGAAATGTTGACCTGCCTGGTCTCAGTTAAGGATGGTTTTTTTTTGGCAGCTTATGTTAAGAAATACCAGCTATTTATACAGTCTAGAAACTGTTTTTCTCCCTTTATATATGAACCTTTTTCACGGTAGACTGATTATAACATGCACACAGTCGGGGAGATCTGCAAAGTAAGATAAACTACATGCTTCAACATATGCATGGACCAAAAACGAAGGAAACTGAGGGATCCAGTATCTTGCATGAGTGGCCATGCGTGGCAGGCAGTGTGGGTGCAAGAAAAATGTGTCATATTTGTACTGTGTTTAAACCAGATGTAAATTGTACTTTTCAAGGGCTGAGGAAAACTTCCACAGCGCACACCAAGAAACAGTAAGCATGTCACTAGCTTGTGGTATTTGCTTTGAAATATTGGACTCCTTCTCAAGTGAACCCTGTAAAGAACTAATACCAGTGTAAACAGAGCAGATGCAAGGAGCTTATCGGGCCTTGCTAATAACTGTTAAAGACAAAGTCCAGCTGGAAAGTCTGAGAAAGACTCCTCACCCCTCTTTCTTTTTTTTTTTCCTTTCTTCTCTTTAAGAGCCAGATATATGTTAAGAAAACACCAGTTGATTTATGGCGGTCTATAGCTTAATATGAAAGAGAGCTATAAATCAGGTTTGTATTATGCTAAGCATTAACCATTTTGAACATCAAGTTCATTTGTTGAAAGATTAGTTTGTGAAAGAATGAGGCTTATTTTCCACCTATGTTGTATTTAAGTCCGATTCACATTTATCCACACCGTATCACTTTGAGTGTCTCCTTTACCTTGCCTTTACCCCGTTTCCTTGACAGAAAACAGTAAATGTGAATTACGGCTGCTTGGTGGGGGGAAAAACACGATGGCGATCATCTTTAGCCTAAACCACATTCCTGACTAACTCCTTGTGTCTTATCTTGTTAGCCCGTAATGCACCAGACTTTGCCTTTTTACTCCCTTCTTTCTCCGACTACTTTGGTATTTCTTTGTCAGTTTGAAGACCTGGGAAATCTTAAGCTGTGAAGTCCCCCAGGTGCTTGTCCTGTCCTTGTCAGCTCCGTCCTCGGCAAAAAACTGCAGTTGAGCTGTAGTCTGGCAGACTTCTCTGCTCAAATAAGTCCTCTGTCTGACCCCCCCCCCCCCCCCTCTGGAGGAGAGCCACAGGTCATTCACTGGTCACTCAGCTGCTTTCTCACTCTTCTGCCCCTCCAGGTCAAGGCAACCCAAAATATGCTTGTGTACACAATTTGTCAAGGTCCTCCAATCATTAGTTAAAGTCTGGCAAGGTGAATCTCGAGCCACACACCTTTTTTTTTTTTTTTTTTTTGTCAGTTTAGGCCTCTGGAAATATTTAGTTTAGCCATCAACCACAGGTAGCAAAGGAAACACTTTAGCCCTTGGGACCTTAAGAAAATCTTCTAGATAATTGTTTCAGTGTTTTTCCTCAGCATTCACTTGGCTCTAAGGGCTATGGCTACGTCTTGGTGGGTTTGTTTTTCTAGCAATTTAGGGTTTCTGCAAATGGTGTATTGGCCTCTAATGCTCCATGAAAACGTAAAATTAAATTAGATTATATGTAAACATATCAGTTCAGCGATAAAAAATAAGGCCAAGTTGAACTATTATATGAGAGCATGCTTACATTTTCACACGGGCTTTGTTCTGTCAGCGAATGCTCCAGAATATTGATGTGTGGTTTCTTAATGGTACTGCAGGACCGTAACGACAATTTTAACCTGAGATTTCAGCAGTTTCTCATTAAACTGCCAGCTCTGAAGGTCAGATTCAATTAAACAGCAATTGAACTGCAAATGCACTGTATTTCCCCAAAGCAATTAGACTAGCTGAGACCGAATGTAACTAGCATTATTGTAAGGATACCTTATAATGATTAAAATCAAAATGGTTAAAAGTGCCACTCTGGTTCTCATAAACCTACTGGAATTCAGCACAGTTCATTCATTTGTTTTTGTGCTCTACAGAGGTGGGTAAAGCACTTTGTAGTGTTGAATCTCTCCCTCTTTCTCTCTCTCCATCCCTCCCCCTGGGTTTGTTTGGTTTTCAGAGGGAGCAGGAGAACGCTATGATACGGCTGAAGAAGCAGCAGCAGGAGTTGGAGCACATGAGGCTGCGCTACCTGGCAGCCGAGGAGAAGGAAGCTGTCAAGAACGAGAAACAGGAGCTCCAGGACATCCGCAATGAGCTGAACAGGTACGAGCTACCAACACCAAAAAACTAGCTCTGGTAAATCTAGATGCTGCCGGAATCATCCCGGTGGTGTGAGAGGACAAAGGGGAGTTTTTCATCGTTTATTTATTCTTTTTCCTCTAAAAATGTGCAGTTCTTCCTTTATTTGCTGCTATTGGTTATTTGAGGTGTTTAGATACTACTGAAAATGGAAGGCATCCCATATTAGGTCTTTGTCAATTTTTATTACAATTAACACAAGTTTGCCCCTCTTTGGGCAGCTGGTGACCTTGTAGTTGCCCCTGTGATTGGAGGGTTGTGGGTTTGTATCCCAGGACTGCCAGTAGCACCATCAAGGGTACCACAGTGGTGCCACTGGCACCATTGAGGTACCCTTGATCAATGTACCGTCCCCACACTCTGCTCCCTGGGCTCTGTGTTCCCAGCTGCCCACGGCTTCACTTGGTGAATGGGTTAACACTGTTCACACTCCACTTGTGCAGGCTGAAGCAGCAGGAGGAGACGAGGGCGTGGAAAGAGCCGCCCTGCGTCTCTGTGAACGAGAGTGCTGATGACCACCTGAGCCGCCTGCTGGAGGAGAGGGACACGCTGCTGCGAACGGGAGTTTACACACACGAGGACCGAATCATCTCTGAACTCAACAAGCAGATTAAAGAAGCCATGGCCAACAGAGCTCCTAACTAATGGACACGTCAGTTCAGAGGAGAAATGCGTCCCCAAACTTCTGATAAGTCAATTCCATGCCAAATGAAATGATAAACTTAGAATTAATAATGGTGCACAGTTCACAGTAATTAACACATAGGGGGCGGGGTGTGTGTGAGGGAGAGTCTTACCTGTGTATCATTAGCGCAGATGTCCGCCATGGAGTTGAAATCAGTCTTAGTTTGTGATTTCAGTAGATGGCACTATCTCTCAACTAATGGTTACATGAACATTCACATTGTTTTCTAAACTTCTTGATTATTTGTTGAGATTTTTTATTATTTATTGTATATTTTGCTGTATGTTTGTGCGTATGTCGTGCTGTTACTTATATTTCTATCTTTCTAATAAATTATTTTGAGAAGGCTGGAGTTTTTTTCCTTGACAGAATTTGGTCTTCTAGATTGCATTACTGTGCAAAGGTGTGTTTTAGAATGTTATTTCATCCCATAATGGAATATAAAATGTATCAAGACTCATCAGATGATAGATGAATCAAAATTATGTATGCAGTATAAGTACCAACCCTGTGTCACAGCATGTGGTACTGAGTATGTTTACAGATAATCTTAAAGAATTATTCCACATTTTTTGTAACATTCTACTGAATATACTTCTAAAATAAGATATGGCACAAAAAATACCTTCTAATGGTTCTTTGGTTATTTCAGTCTGGTTAAGAAGATAATGTATGAAATGTTACAATTTTTACTTTTGCTATGGAGTTTATTTACTGATCCACACTGATCACTGCTTTCCAATATAAAGGAGCCTGTGAACCTAAATGTAGTTTTACACAAGTATCAAGATCATATTAAACGGTACTTTACTATGTACTATGTAATAATACTGTATCTGTACATGGTTCTATGCACAAAAATGCTGTTTTTCATACAGTGACCACAGAACGTGGTGTCATCTGTTTTTATGTATGCTGTACCAGACTTTTTGAATAGGATGCTGCTCTGTGCATTGTTTGAGGCCCATTGGGGGTAATTTTAGTGCATAAAAACTTACTTTAGCAAGCATTTCACAGAAAAAAAAATAAAATACATGAAAACTAGAAAAACAGCTTTGAGCAATAATCCTAGATTGCAAAATCCACGCGTATTATATCCACACTGGTCATTTGGAAATACTTTTTTTTTTAAATAAAATGCATTAGATTTATTTCTTTTCACTTATGTACACTTAACAAATTCGTGACTTCAGTCAGATATGAATAAGTTGAGTCCAATGGATGTGTTTAAATCTGGACATGTTGTGTTTAGCTTTAATTTTAACCTCCCAGAGAAGAGCGCATGATGTGTTGCACTAGGTGCATTCTTTTACAGCGACCTCATTCTTCGTAGATTGATACTGTCCTCAGAGATGAATTGAAATTGGGCCGGGTAGATAAAGGCAGAGAAATAGCCGGGCAGAATCTGCTCAGGGAGGGACCAAATGAAGAACATGGTCTTGTGTCAAATATGTTTTGACGTCGTGGCGCACTACCTCTCACATGATAATTGGTGAATAAATTGTACCTCTTGTCTCACTTTAGGTGTCTAATGGTGTGTAGGCATGCATGAGCATGACTGCATACACACACGCAGGCTGCTCGTCCATCTCTGGCCTCGAGCGGTGCGGTGGAATTCATGCTGCACTTTATCTGGCTACGAAGAACAACGGGCCTTTCGCTCCGACCGCTGTCTGTGAAGCCTGTTTTAGCAGATAGTGACATATAGCTTGTTTTAGGCACTTGCAGCGGAGCCCCCCACCATCTCAGCACTTATGAGGACAGTCCGTCAGCCACAGCTTACACAGCTGATAGAGAGGTAGCTCTATCTGCACACGTATAGAGCCCCCTCACTCCAGGCCTGGCCATAGGATTAATGCCTGTTTGGACCATGATGACCAACTTCAGGCCGCCAGGCTTTGATCACGGGCCCTCGGTTTCACACATCCTTCTCGAAAGGTCTCGATGGCGTCCCGTAGACCTCATCTGATTCTATACGGCCCTTTCAGAATGACAGAAAAGTAAAGAGGGCTATAAATCCACGCCTCGAACCTCAGGGAGGCCGGTCCTTGGTGTGACTATTCACCTTCTTCCATGGACAGTCTCCCATTAGCCTCGCGTTACACAATCTTGGCACCAAAGCAGTTAAAATAATCATTTGTTTGCATGTTCACCATCTGTCTCTCTGACTGGTCAAGCACTCTGCGTTCAAGTATTTGTTTTTCAACAGCCATTTCTCATCACGTTTATTAAAACAACCAAACGTCTCATTGACATTTGCCATTTGTATGAACTAATGTTATGTTAACTTTTTTTTCGTTATTATCTTTTTCCTCGTTCATTTTTAATGGATAACAAATGATCTCTGGACGCAGGCAGTGTAAGTGCAATCAGCTGCTTTATCTAGACTATAAAAAACGAAAAACCATACTTTTAGCACTATTATCTTCCTACGTGGTCAGACTGCCGACTTTTTGACACGACTGTTTTAACGCCTTTCATGCAGAGTAGCGTGAACCCGTGACCCCGCGTGATGTTTGGAGCGCAAGGAGTGAAAGCGTTCGACTTGGAGGTGATTATGAACTTTTCATTGGTTTCAGAACCCACTACTGTACATGCTCTACTGAACGGCCGCGCAATTGTTTCCAGAGTATTCGGAATGGGAGTGTGTTTTAGATGAAAGTCGTCCCTCATTAGTACACTGATGAGGTACATGTGAAACACATAGTGAATCAGCCTCGGGATACATTTTTCATGTGAATAAACTGCATGCAATCAAATACAGTCAGATGAGAACCAGCATTTCTCAGAGTTTTACATGGCATTGCATGGTTCCAATTAGTTTCTTTTTTTCCGAGTCAGAAAAAAAAAAAACTCAGGCCTTATCACTAATTGCTTCTGAAAGTGTGACCTTTGTCTGTTTAGTATTTTCAACAGCAGGAAATTCCATGGAAAGTGAAGCACTGTAGTTAAAAGCCCAAGGGCCAAATTCATGTATGTTTTCAAAATAATAATTTTGGTCTGATCGTTTGTTGAGCCCTTGGGCCGCGCCGCCTTTCACAGGTTCGAGTTCCCATGGCAAAGTGCTGTGATTGATGCTTGAAATGTTAACTATTTGCTTTACGAATTTGCAACAGTCCTCTGGGAGCAATTCTGTTAAATATCAAAATTGTAGCGCCTATTAAGCAACAGAGGTCAGGTGGACTTTTCCGCTGCTCCGATAAATACGTCTGCGTGCTGCAAATGTCCAAGTCTTGCTCGCGCTCTTCAAGATGAATTTACAGCGTCCCACATGTTACCTTAATACAGTCTAATGGAATTTCCCACGAACATGCCTCTAAGTATTACATAAATCAACAACGCGAAATGGCACTCCCATTTGTCTTCGACTTTCGAAAAAACAAACAATTACGGTCTTGTTCTATGTCATCAAGAGCCTTGTTTTATGTCCAGTGTTATGAAAATACCACGAAGACTAATCATTATCTTCAGCTGGCAAAAGGACGTATATATCCAAACTGCAAATTAGAGAGAGCTGTCCAAAGGCTACACTGAAATGAAACTAGGGTGCTTAATACTGAATTAAGATGCATGGCTGTCGCACTTGTAAGTGAGTAAAGTCAGGCGGGCCAAACCAAACAAGGCCGCGCCAAAAAAGGTTAGAAATAATGTTGATCTAACAATGTCCAGTCGTTTCCTTGTTTGAGCTGATTGTCAGCGATAACTGAGGAGCAGTTGTTTTACTCTTTCCCCCTATCTCCTCTGTACTGAATGCCCCCCCCCCCAAAAAAGATTAAATGGTTCGAGCAAAATCACATAAAGCAGCAGAGGCCACTGAAAGAGTCTAACCTTTTCCAAAAAAGGGCGCTTTAAGAAATTTCTGTTTTTATTTCTTTTGTGTGATCCGGGGGTAGTTTTATTTTTGGGGAAGGGGGGCCCCCGCTTGAAAGGTGTGCATGGCGAGCCCTAATAAATCAGAGCGCGAGCGAGCGAGCAGCGCTGAGTTCATGTTCCATGGGTCAGATCCATAACCCCCCGACAGCTGCCCGAGCCGCAGAAACAGAGGCGCTCTGGGACGTGACCTTCCACACAAACACCACAGGGGCCAGAGCCGGAGCGCTAACCTCCGACGCCACACTGATACATCACAGGCTCCTAAAGATGGATTTTATGCTTTGCACAAGAAAAAAAGAAAGCATGAAAGGGAAAAAAAAACCATCACTGTTGATTGTGCATTGTTTCTAGAGCGCATCAAACAGGAGCCGGCCGAAAGTAAACAATGGGGTGAAGGAGATACACTACAGTGTGTAAGTATTTGTGTGATTTTTTTTCCCCCATCACTAGTCAAGCTTCCAAAAAAGCACATGCTGATCATTAGTGGGACGCGGTTGTGTTTAATCTGTCAGGCTGGTCAGGACTCTTTTGTCGGGCCGTACTTCGACGAGATTGGTGGAGATACACTTCAGCATTCCTCCGTCACTTCTGCTTACACACAGGGCCAGTCGTGTTAAATGAAATGCCCTCATAGGTACAATGTTGGTGGTTTACGAATTTGGGTATCAAACTATCAAAATACAAACAACACATAATCCAGCAGTGTGTGTTTTTTACAAAAAAAAAAAAAAAAAAGCGTTTTGGTTGTAGCCTGTTGTTTATTTAAAAAGGCAAATGTCGAAATCATGCAAACGAGAGTCAAATGCAGATGAGACTGAGCTCATCACACCTTCCGGAACTTATTCTGAGACACAGCACAGGTAATGATTATCATACACGTGATACTGCTTTCAATACAACCGACTCTTTCATTCAGCTCAAAAGAGTTCCTGAAAAAAAAAAAAAAACAACATTTTGTAGAGGTTTAGAAAAGGTAGTACATCTTGATTGAGTCACTTTGGTTCAGAGGTAAATCAGTGTGATCTTTTTTTTTTCATATATTTTTGACGCTCGGTCAAACGCTTTGTTAAATAATCTGAGACTGAGTCGCTCAGCCTGCTGTGTTTCTGATTAGCAAAAAAGTATGTCAAAATAAGGCTATGTACATTCTGGATTCGGAGAGATAAATCCTCCGCAAAGTCTGGCGAACAGACACTGTAATATTTGTCTTGGAATTATGATGTCAAAGATTCTTTCAGACGAAATGCAACATTCAACGGCCACACACCCCAAACCAAAGGAGGACGGCTATAAAAGCAGTGGGTTTTTCATGAATAACACAAACAGCCTCGATTCTATATGTCGCTTTTACACATTTTCCTCTTCCCTTCATATTCGGGGTTTTTTGTTTTTTTTTAGTATGTTTCATATCACTAGGATTTTTCCCCATTAATTCATACTTAAATAGTTACATTTTTGGAGCATTACCCCACAGAAATATTAAATAATAACTGTAAAAGTGCCAAAAAGCATGATATGAGAGAAATATAATTCAGAATTTACATTTTATACAGAGGACATTCTTTTTTTGGGGGTGGAAAAAAATGCTTCCCTCAAAAAAACCTGCTTCCTATACGGTGCGATTATACAGATACTGTGCATTCTCAGTCTGAGGGCTGTGAATTTGTGCACCTTTTTAGTCCCTTTGGTTTCAGTCAAGACTACAAAATAAAGCAACAAACCATATTTTTGGTATCTTGTGCCTATATTCTAACACCTCAGCCTTCATAACATTTTTACAAAACCATTCTCCCAGTCCCATGAATAAATAATCCTGCCCCCCCCACCCCCAGTTTCTATTTGCCCCTCCCGTCCCCTGCCACGTCCAGTCCCTTATCTGTGTCGGGATCAATAGCTTTTAACATCTTACTTATTTTATTACTGCTTTTGGTTTTCTAGGGCTGATTGAGAGTTTCTCAGAGGAAATCTTTGGTTTTGCTTAAGTGTCCGTGACATTTAATCATGATTTTCCCTCGCCGTTTAATTCCGGCTCGGTCAATCAGCTAATCCACCTCAATTGATTCGCTGCTCTCGCTGATGGGCTTGCACTCGTTGGGCATCCGCTGGTGTCTACTGAGCTGCGTGGCCTGCGTGAAGCTTCTATCGCACCGCTCACACCTGGACACACACACACACAAAGCAGACAACACACTTAGTGGGGGCCATCAGACGTTGCATCTCATCCAGTGTTGCCTTAATGACAAGTGACACTTGAAAGTGGCTGGGAATCTTACTGGGCCAGAAAGGTGTAATTGCTGCCCACGCCTAAGGGCCTTGATGCCGATGATGGGCGAAGGCTCAGACACCTCACAACACAGGGACCCTGTCAATAATCTGAGAGGAAGGGGTGCCCCCAGAGAGGCCTGTCTAGATAAGGCCCCGCATCATTGTCACTTACAATAGATAAAGAACAAAAAGAGATTTTCAGGAGGCTGGCTATCAAAGGGGAGCATCTCTTTACGGCTTGTACTTAACAGGCTTGAAAGCAATGACAGCACACCCAGCGTCTGCAGGGGTGGCCTCTTATTCGGCAGGAATCGGTCTGCGCTTTAGGAATTGTGTCCAAAAAAATAAATAAATAAATAATTCACATTTGAATCTTGGGGAAACTTTGAGAAACAGATCCATTTCATATTCATTTTTAATTACATTCCAAGGCCCACCCCTACACCCCTACACTGATTACGCTTTGCAAGAGAGCAATTATCGAGTTCATCAGATCATAGTTGTTATTTGTATTTCAAACTCTAGACAGGGAACAGCTGAGCTGGAACACCAGATTTGCAGCTGATGTCTTACAGTGCAAAAACACTTCAGCGGTTTTCCACCAAGAAAAGAGAAAATGCCAGCCTTATTCTATCAAGCACATCAGCTCAATGAGAATAACTCAGGCATATTGATTGACTAAAGATTTCTGTGGTGTATTCATTAATGTCTTTGTGCGCCTCTTCCTCTCTGGAGCTCCTGAAGTGCTGATGACACATTTGTGTATCACTGATTGCTTATTAGATAGCTGATTTGTTACTGGATTGCTCTGTTCCAAACAGCCCACTTCCTAACACTGAAATCGCTGAGCTGGTGAGATGATATTAAGAGTTTCTACATGTGACTGAGGGACAAATTCATGGCCTTTGTCACGGAAGGGCTCGATCCATCACATGTCAAGCGGCCAGCGGCAAAAAAAAAAAGAAGCTTTGGCTGGGGTGCATTTTTTTTACAGATGTTTTCTATGTGATCTTGGAATGCTACTCAAAGAAGAATGTAATATGGTACAGAACACTGAGGGTAATTTGTAAATGAATATTATATTGCAGATGTCTGTTAGAAAACAAAGTTCAAGCTAGAAGTGAGTCTGTCATCAAGCGGACAAAGGCAACAGCATCAAATCAAATCAAATCCCAGTGGCTGCATCGTGGCTAGAGATGAGTTTATAAAGTGAACAGCGCTTGTGTTCACTTTATGTAAAGTCCCACTGGACAGCACCGACAAAGCAGTTCTAGTAGATGAACAGAATAAGTAAAGGGATATTTACATTTACAGCATTTAGCCAACGCTTTAATCCAGAGCGACTTCCAGTCCCTAACTACAGGGGGCAGTCACCCTGGAGCAACATGGGGTTAATGATCTTGCTCAGGGACCCAGTGGCGGTGCTGAAGGTGGGATTCGAACATATCCCACCCACTAGGTTGCCACCGCCAGTATTGACAATGGAGGCAACTTTTTAACTGTGCAAAAGTCTGAACACCCCTCAAATGACTTGTTTTGTTGATTTTTTGTTGATTTCTTCTAAAAGCAAACGACTTAAAGACGTCATTTTCCAATGTGTTTTTTATTTATTTGCTATCGGGATTTTGGGGACAAACCTAACATGAAATATAAAATGTGCCATTACTTTTGCACAGACCAAATCTGAAGTATGACCTCTTTTCCAATATGTTACATTCAGCATTTTGCATTAAAATGTGCAAAGGCATGCTCTCTGAAGAGGACGTTTAGTTTAAAATGAACAGAAAGTCATTTGACTGGGGCATCCAAACTTTTGCAAGTGCATTTCTATTCATTAGTTATGCTGCTAATTTGGATCGCAATAATGATATGCCTTATTGAACTCTCTGATACGCCACTGGCCAAATAAAAAGCTAACTCAGGATTTTAATGGGTCCCAGAATGACACTCCAGCTCACAGACCAATTGAAGCCTTTTAGTTCGGTGAGATTTTATGAAGTATTTCATTATTGTGATTAAGGCCATCATGATGTTCTGGCTTAACCTGTATAAAAGGTAATGTACTGAGTTATGTATGAATAAAACAGCCTTCCAATTCTATTAATTAGTATTGCTTTGGAGCGTTATTGAAAAACATGACCTGTATTTGGTGTAGGGGAAAAAGGCTTGAGTCACAAAGGTCATATGTAAGTAACAGACCATTGACTTAAAAGAAATCCATTAACCACTCTGCATGTTCAATTTGTCCCTTTTATTTTTTAAAGGAATCTATGTAGCTCACACAATACCTCCCACGAATCTCAGCACTGTAGCTAAACTGCTAGATCCAGACCTAGACAATAATATTTTCCTCCCATAAGTTGTGGCCAAAGGAATGTCAGTGCTGTCAGTGCTGGAAATGCCTGGATGGGCCAACAGTAACCAAACTGTTATATAACTGTATGGTGGTTTAAAGAGGAACCGAGAACTGAATATTGACACCACTTTACTACCTGTATCTGAATAATACTGATTATATACTACTACATGCCATAACAGTCTAACATGCAATATAATATATAATATATAACATGCAATAACATGCAATGACCACTATTTGTGCTATTATTGAGTTTTTCATTCTCTATAGTATTTCTGTGTATATTTTAGTGTATTTCATATTCAAGTTTTTCTACAGATTAAAAAATTTGATATCTTTACACTGTGCTTGTCTCTGTGTGTCTGTGCAGTTATGAAATAAGCACTTTTCTCCAGAAGTCTGTTTTCTGATTACTGACATGATGCTAAATATACCACAAATAAAAAAAAAAGTCACATTTCTGAATCTGATGTCCCTTTTAATATTCCTACATTTAATGTGTCTTGTGATTTTGACATTTTCTATCAACAGAGTAACATTAAATGGTGACGAGGAAGCGATGGTACTCACTGTTACTTACTTGAAAGGCTTCTCCCCGGTGTGTGTGCGGATGTGGTTGTTGAGTGTGGTGGCCCCGGCGAAGGCTCTTCCACAGTAGCCGCACTTGAAGGGCCGGTCACTGGAGTGTGTGACCACGTGGTTGCGTAGCTCTGACGGCTGGGAGAAGGACTGGGAGCAGTGTCCACACTGATACGGTCTGGAGACACACACACACACACGGGGCAAATCAGTGACATGTCGCTGCTGTTACCATGGCAGCATGACCTCTCATCAACAATGGGGCAAGAAACCCAGTTTGGGCCATCTATCAATATTTTCAGTTTGCTAGTAGCGCTGCTCTGAGAGGTTAAGGGTTCTCCAGCACGTAACTACAGCTGTAATGATCTCTGTTAATTATTATCCCAGTTCCAGTTAATCATGGAGAGCTGATAACAAATCACAAATGTATTGACAATTAGGGGCAACAAAGGAAAGCACTTACAGGCGTAATTAGACGAATTGACAATTCAACTGTGCCATCAATCACTTTATTTTTATTTTATTTTTTAAAGGGCAGGGACAAAATGGTTTAAAATCAGCCAGAAAGTTAAGTCGTTTTGAGAGAAGGGGAAAAATAATGCCTTTATGGCAATAAAACGTAAGATTATGTAGCACGCAATTACGGCGCTTTTACAACAACATGCATTCATACAGTTTTCACCGGCCCCTGTGACTGAAGTTTTTCTGTTGGGAGATGCATTGATTGTGAATATTTTAACATGATAAATGTTTGGCGAGTATTTACTACAGCAGCACTTGTGATTAATGTCAACATATTGTTTACTGCCGCACTGGGCCCTGGCGCGGCACAATATTAGAGATAAATAGCCCACTGAACTGCATCTGTACCAAAAATATGCACCTTATAAAAACCTAGACCGAATATAAAATGAAAATATGACAACAGGAAACCTGCATCCTTGGCGCCTCTTCTGTAGAGTGGTAGGGAACTCGGTTTTGATGGTCACAGTTGGTATTTTTGGATGTTTATGGAGCAGATCAATGTTGTAATTAATGGCCTTTGGAAGGCTTTGCTCATTAATGGAATGCAACTAAATTAGGACACCAGTGATGACTGATGTGCTCAAACAAAAAACAAGAAATACTATTTCAGCTCAGAAAGGTAAAACAGATAAGCAGAACCCCTTTTCGCGATGATATACCAGAATAATTTATCTACCTTGAAATGTACATATAAAACAAACATCAATAAATACGAATGGACCAAAGGCCATAAAACATAGCTGAGAGCTTTCTTAACAGATTCACAGGGTCATTTACGGCACTGGCTTCGACTCCAAATACCAACAGATCCAGATTCCCTTGTTCAGCTAAATTTTATCTGCACCCCGGGGTCATAAAGTTTAATATTGACAACCCCTCACATTGACTTCAACTCCTAGGGTATCCCAGCAACATTTTTCTTCTGTATGAATATTAGTTTATTGAATAAGTGGCATCTGTTTTCCTCTGCATCACCGTTGGAGTGGGTATTTCTTTGTGACAGCGGCAACTGATTTATAGGTTTGTATGCACCCAAGAAAAATAGTGCTAAGCAAAAAATTTCCAATACATCCCGGCCCGTATTTAATTAGGTTTGGAGATGTTACACACTGAGTTAGAACCTTTGAATCCACAAAGGCTGGTGATGCGAAACCTACCCACCAACCCACAACTTGCAGGAAAGTTATTCTTTTCTTTTATAGTTCAGTAGCGCCTCAAAGTTACTACACTACTAAAGAAAAATACAATACATTTAAATGTAAAGTAAAAGGTAATTTCGCCCAGTAGTGCTGGGAGTCCGAAAGAGGTTTTGTTATCTACCCTCATCAGTCAGTGCAATGATGGTCAACACGTGCGCCTGTGATCCAGCATTACAAAGCAGTCAGCATTCTCCTCCAAGCGTGTTGAGCTGTCCAATAACATTGCATTAGCAGCACTTCAAAAAGTGGTTTCTAGTCTTTACCAATTACCATTGCTGGTGGTATTGTGTGATTAAGTGAGGTCTAGCTAGTGTGCGGAACTGGAGATCACTAAATTAGGCACAAAAATGGGGAAAATCATGAATAAATAAATAAATATAACCCTCATCTTGATCGTTGCTCACATCATACTACCAATTCTAAACTTTAAATAAAACGATCAGTCCTGTTGCTGGGATATCGAGAGTATAATCCCTGCCGATGCCACAGCCATTGGTGGCTTGGAGTTCAAGACAGCATAACTGTCCACACTCTCTCTGAGTGTGTTGGATGGCCCTCTCTCACTGTCATCACTCGGTGTGATGTTAGTCAACAGGCGCCTGATAGCAGCCTAACAGAACTAACAGAACTAATGTTCTCCATCAAGCTTGCAGTTATTCAGTGATACTGCGTTTCCAGCATTTTAAAAAGTGAATATGTTGCTACATGATTCTTGATAAAACTGGGGAGAAAATTTGGGGAGAAAATTGTTACATTTTGTTTTAACAATTATTTTAAATTAGTCCATCATTTGCCATGGACACAATTTTTCCCTCATGGCTGCGTGGACATCCTTCTCCAAGCACATGCATGCAAAAGCGTATTTTAGCTGGAGCACTGGTTATACATGTCAAATACACTGGTCACTGGTTTCATTCAAACCAAACACTTTCCTGGCAAAATTGTCAAAAGCTGATGTAATAATAACCAAAAACATTTAATCTTCTGAAATGAATTACAATTCGGATGATGGTTTTGGCTTCGCTGCCAAGATCGGCTCACGACTAAACCCCCAGCAGCAGCAACAGCAAACCCTACAGTCTCATAAGTCATTTGGAATGTGTGTAAAAGCAATGTAGAAGATTCTTCATTACATGGTTGTTAGTTTAGTAGGGTAGTGCAGCTATGGAAAACATTACAAATGAAAAACTAGATGTATTTTATTTGCAACAAAAAATAGGTTAAAAAAATCTTTGCGTTGCGGATTCGAATCAGCGATCTTATTTTTAAGGATGGCTAAACGCACTGCCACATCCATGGACTGATTTTATTTAATTAAACCACAGCAAACAGTGAAACATACTTTGTTTTAAACTGCCCTGAGCTTCAGAGTCTATTTATGAGTTTGGTCTGTGTTTGTGTTTCTCCGTGTTCTTTTGTGCCTCAGCCATAACGTCACAGTCTCTCTCAGACACACCTTTTGAAGGTGGCCTGACCGTCTGCTCTCTCTCCCCATTCATTACAGAGCCAACCTGACCACCTTTTTTTTTACGATCACCCCTGACCAACCGTTAAACGCAACTTTTACACGTTTGAATAAACGCGTGCATTGCACTGGATGTTAACGTATGTTTTCACATTGAAACGATACCAATATTTCAACAACTGTAGGAGGGGAAGGGGTGCCTTATTCACGCTATACAAATAATAATAAAACAAAACTTAAGTAGAACCAATATTTTGATTGCGTCCACAATCACACGAACAATATCCACAGTTACCTGTCAGGGTTCTGCGTGCACACATGCATTTGTAGAAGGATTCTCTGGGTGAAAGTCTTGAAACACTGGCCGCACTTCCACAGGTGCCAGTCGCTAAACTCTGTGTTGAGCTGGCTGGTGGACGTGGGACTGGCCAGCACCCGCTGGTTCTTGGAGCTTAGCTGGTTGAAGCCAGACTCTGTGCTGCCTGTCTTGTCCAGGAAGGAAAAGGTCCGAGAGCAGGGTGAGTGGGGGAAAACCATCGAGCGCTGAAGGATGGTTGAGGAAGATTTGGATGTCTTGCTGAAGGGCTGCAGGCTCTCCTGTCGGGACATGGCCTCCATTACAGTAGATGGCACATTCACTGTTCAGAGAAAAACAAGTGCAAGATGACGCTCACCATTCAAGAGGTGTGAAGGATTCACAGCATGTTGTTCTGTGTAGTACTGTTAATCATTACTGACTACTGTTTTATTCTCCTTGTGACAAATTGAGCAGACAAATAAAGCTAGAATTAACCAACTAAAACGCTCAGCCTCACAAACAGCAGACCTGACTTGACTTAACGACCTTCTGAGGGTGGTGGTGTAGTGATTAGGATACTTGCCTCTAGACCAAGAGGTCATGGGTTCGAATCCTACCTTCAGCACACCACCAATAGGTTCCTGAGCAAGACCCTTAACCCCAAGTTGCTCCAGGGAGACTGTCCCCTGTGGTTAGGGATTGGAAGTCGCTTTGGATAAAAGCGTCCGATAAATGCCGTAAATGTCTTAGCATTTTTACTGGAATGGTACTTCTGTTGGGCTGGATAGAAACACACCATTCCTCAGACAGCGGTCTCGTGTGTAACTTTACGTTTAAGAGGGCAGAGCCAGTTTATCTCATGCTTGGACAAACCGCATTCCACATTCTTTGTAGCGCAACATGCTGAGCACACAAACATAACATTACCAAACTGTAAGATGAGACTTGTGGGAGAACAGCTAAGCCTTTCTTATTTAATAAAGCCAATGTCTCCGATGCTATGAAACATGAATTATGTATCTCTGGATTTAGTTTTAATGTATGATGTGGATCTCTGCTGAGCATCAAGGTGAAGGAGGGTGATTAGAGCTAGCACTGAAGTTACGTTTAGAAAACACACACAGATATTTTAAGGAGCATCTGGGGCAGCGTATTGTAGGGAGTACTTAAAAACGCACAAGTCATTGTTGGCCACTTCAAGCCATTCTGTAAACGTAGCAATTCTATTCTTGCTGTTTTACAACAGTTTGTTGCTTTGTTTGTTTTGCTCTTCACATGCAGGCCCATAACCGTGCATTCTCTTAAGACAATGCACTCAGGAGGACAAGATTGACTGCCTGTAAATAAAAACAAATACGACTAAACAAACATACTACACCATAAGTGCTTTCAGATGTGACATAAGGGCCCTTTTAGACACATTTCTCAAAGGTTCTGCTTCACTGTTATGTCAGTGTAAGCAATATTTACACATATAAAGTATTTGATGGACATGAGATTCTTTCCCTAATGGAAAGTCTTCCTCAGACAAACACATCTGGGTACACGGTTTAATCCAATATGCAAGCCTTTGACTTAAACTTCTAGGGTAGGGTCCAACAAATATGGAAGCACACTGCTCTGACTGTGCTGCGCTCTTCAGTGCGCTTTTTTTTTTTTTTGGTTGCACTATTGCATCTATCAAATCATACTGTACACTTTGGAGAACAGCTTGGAGGGAAGGAGAGTTGTCTAAACACAACAGCAACCAGACTGAAGTCATAAAATGTCTCCCATATAAACACTTAACTGTCAGACTCTGTCAGATGTCCAGGCTTTCCACTGGCCAATGGACTCAACAAACACAAAACCTGACTGTATGGGGCAAACGCTCGTTTATGTTCAGGGAATGATGTATTGCCCCAAAAGCACATCCAAAAACATCCCGGAATGCATCATGAATTCCTGGGAGACTAAAATACAGTTTACCTAAAATGCACCAGCAGTGTTAATCTCCGACAACTATATTTGAAATGCAAGGTAAGATTTAAATGGCAGGTCAAAAGTAAGAAACTCAATTAAGCTGACACTGCTGTAAACTTAAATGACCCACCACAAAGGCTACAAGGTCTAATTCGGAAAGGACAGTGTAGGTAGCTGCAAAAAAGGTAGCTGAAATAAATAAAGAAATAAATAAATAAATAAATAAATAAATAAATAAATAAACATATACATATACACACACACACACACACACACACACACACACACATATATAT
>JBBJLR010000018.1:8259743-8273947 GCA_037577145.1 Brachypetersius gabonensis
ATGTGTGTGTGTGTGTGTGCACATATGTATTAATATATTTTTAAATAACACACACACAAAAATGTACACAAACAATTTTTTTGTAATCAAATTTTAATATTCAGACAACATGCACAAGCCCTATGCTCTCACGTATTTACAGCAAGACTTACAGTTTTCATCTTGTGCAATGCACTGCAGGGGGATGCCAAAGAAGGAAGTGTAACTGTCATTGTACCAGACCAGTAGCTCGGTTCCTCGAGGAATGTCCATGCACGCCCGGTAGAAAATACAAGATCTGAAAATTCGATCACAGGATTTGTGTCAACGTTCATTTTTTTTTTCACTTTTTTTGTTTTTTTTCATGTCTTTCTCCCTCCCTCCCTCTCTCTCTCTCTCTCTCTCTCTCTCTCCCTCTCAGTGACTCAGTGGTATTGTGTTAACTGTGGGTTTCTAAGAAAAAATAGTGAGGCAGGTTTGTTTAAGAAACTAGGCTTTTCACTATTTCATGTGATAACAGCCTGTGCGTCACTATGGTTTAACTCTTAGCAGTGGTGAGCCTCTCTCAAAGTCTTTAACTAGTTTTTGACCTTGAGATAGCTGTCATTATTCAGCTGACGTACATCTGTAAGAGGCCTAGAATGTGTTTTCACATGTTTTTGAGAACATCAGTAGAGCTCTGGACTGGGATGGGGGGGGGGGGGTGTGCACTACAAATATTTGGCTCCTTTGGTCTCTGCAGAGCTGCTGAGGTCTGTGAATTTTATTAATTCTTTCCACCATGACACCAAAATAAAACAAGGGGGCTAGGCAATAAATCAAAAACATCTCATAACCCATGAGAGAAAAAAACCCCACTATACCATGTACTTTATACCCTTGTAACAGTTCGTCTCTCAGTTTGGCTTCACTTAACATAAACACTGGAGCACACAAATAAATGTACTCGGACTAAATGACTCAGTTGGCTGCTGAAAGAGGGCTGTTTTCGGAGCGATGGGTGGTCTCGCACACTTTCAGAGGAGGGCCAACGAGTGTAAACGAACACCATCTCTTACAATGCTGCCGTCACTTCCAAAATGTGCACAGAACTCTGCACTGGCCAAGCACATCAAAGGCCATTTTTTCCCCTCCGTCTTGGATAACATTTCCCGCGCTGACATGTATTTAGTATTGTGGTTGGATGACTCATAAAGACAACGGCGGGGCGTCCCCAGTGCAAGCGAAGTGAAGCACATGCCAATGGACATTATTGTCAGAGCAAAACAAAACAGCCAGCTCGGGGTCGATCAATCACGAGCCGCTTTGAAGAGAATTCCATTTAGATATTGCAAATCATAACACGCGGAACTCAATCCAGCTGACGGAGAGGACATCCCACCGTACAGCGTGCGCGGCTTGGAAAAAAATCCTGGCCGTCTGCGCCTAATGTATAGTGCTTGTATACACAGTGGTGTCTGAAAGTGGAGAGAGTCTCACCTCTGAGGTGCTACGATCCCGTGAGTGTATACCAACTCAGAGCCCTAAGCTGTTGCTGTGTCTTAACAGTAAAATGACACCAAAGCAGCGTTTAAATAAGACCCTTGAAACACTTGAAGAGACAAATTGACATGATTATATAGCTTAATCCCTCTGATTGCTTAGTTAAAAAGGGATAACATCACATCATGGCCCCAAAATTTCCTTCTAAGAGTCGCCAGACCTCAGTGCACAATGACATAGCCACAGTAAGGGCCAGTTTCCCGGAACCAGATTAAGGCTAATCCTAGACTAAAAGGAATTTCCAACAGTGATTCAACATTGGCAGTGCACTTTGGTCCAAGACTAGGCTAAATCCATGTCCGGGAAACTGGGAATCGCCAATACAGGGATAAGTGGTTACAGGAATATAACAAAAGTCAGTTTTTTTGACAAAACCCCTTAAAAAACCATTCCTTTACCTGTACTGAACCACTGTCATGTTCTGTTCCCCACAGTGTCTGGCACAGCGGATATACCTCATCCAACTGGACTTGCTCGGCTCATTGCCATCAATAAAGTGCTGTAATGTGCCTTCCTGGTCATAGATCTGAAAGATAAACAGAGAGGGTAAGATGCAGAAACAATTTAATTGTAAAACTCTGGTCTTATAAGGTTCAAAGGATTGATTTTGTTATGCACATACAGTTAATCATTCTTAAAGATGACATATAAAACAGCAGTATACTGTTGCCGTTACAAAGTCCTATCCACAGTCCAATTAGTATTGCTGATGAATAAAGAAAACTAATTTTTGGAGCTCCTTATTTTGTGAGGAAACAACGTATTAAAGTGAGTTGGTGTTAGTTAGCAAACAACCAAAGTGCTACTTTACAAACAACCAAAGTGCTACAGAATAAACAAAAATAAACAAAAAATCACGTATAAATACATAAAAAGTAAAGTAAAGACAGATTAAATCTCTAAGCCAACCATATGTCGATCATTTCCTACATTACCATTAGTGTATCGCTGTATGAAAACGTGAGAAACAGGGGGACACTGGCAAGTGTCTTTGCATGTCACTTATATTATATTATATTATATTATGAAAAAATCATAAAAAAGAAACCTATTTGTGGCAGGTTCCAGAGATTATGCATTTATACCATAAAAAGAAATGATCATAGATCTCCAACAAATCTCTTATGCTATAGTACTGTTCGGTAAACATTGTTTGTACTACATTTAATACTTGTGAATTTACTTCAGAACTGTTGCAAACCCATGAATATCTTCACATGAACACAAATTGTGTAGAAATATAGTAGTGATTTCTACAGCTGTGATTTTGCTCCAAAACAGTGTTTGATGTTTTTACAACCAAAAACAGCAAAACAGTGTGTTATGTGGGTCTAAATTATCAGACGTCTTGTCCTTCATTAGAATCTGCTCTTTCCAGACCAACAGTGAAGCTGAAACCCTTTGGAAAGCAACCAAAACAATGGAGGAAACTACATCTATATATAGTTATTTTCAGTCATATCTCAACATCTCTATCTAAACCCCGATCATCCATCTCCCAGCGCAGGAGTAAGAGATGCCCCGCGTTGTCACAGGAGTGAGGCTGAATGAATGGGATTCGGAGACCCCGCTGACCCCACTGAGTCCCTGACATCCAGTTTGTCTGCAGTCATTCCCCTTGCTTATCCTCATGGCTTTTTAGTGAACCTCCACAGCCTCTGACAGCATGACAGAATGCTCCGACGTTGCTTACAGCAAAGCAGTTTGTTACACAAGCCCCGAGCCCAACCTTCCAGCTGCTTTACTGAAGCGCCCCCAGAAACGAACGCTTTATTTCTGGGTTGTTTAGCTCCTTTCCGACGAACATCAGAACCAAAATAAGGCAGGGTAAACATTTACGAGAATATTTTCGTTTCTGACATATTATTGAAGCCCGGATGCGCAGTAACTCATGAAGGCTTTGCCGTAAATGAGGCGTTCTATGAATTTTGCTGAGTTGTGAAAAGGATTGCATTGAAATAATTCCTCACGTGGAGACTGAGGGCAGAAGGTCCTGTACTATAAAAAAAATAAAAAGAAAAAAATAAGGAAAAAGCAGAGTGGAGTCAAGCAGGCTTGCTCAGTAAAAAAAAAAAAAATCACATCCCAAGGGTATGATGGTGTACGCTGTTTTTCTACTTAATTCATTTAGTCATGGTGTCACATTTAGTGGCTATTTAGAGCATGTTTACTTGCATGTGGTCATCTGGGTTAAACAATGGGAGCGTAATGTTGAAATAAGAGCTGCAAAAAGTGGCCGCAAACGATCATGTTTCGTTGTTAAAAACGCTACTGGCGAATAAGAAAATTTGGCCGGCAGACACAAACAGAGCCCCGTGTTCACACAGTGACCAGAGAATACCACTGAACCCTACACCCAATCTGTCTCTCTCTCTCTCTCTCTCTCTCTCTCTCTCTCTCTCTTGCACACACACACACACACACACACACACTTACTCACACACACACATGTGCACATGAACCTACGCACGTTAAAAATGGGTCCACTTGAAAAACTGCTGACAGTTCATTCATTTCTCTGGCCTATGGAGGCCTGTCCTCAGGCCTTTGATGCTGGAGCTGCTCCAGAGTGTCCCGCTGAAGAGCAGCTTCTTTCCCCAGATCAGGAGGAGATAAAGCAACATATCAAAACATCAGTTATATATAGAGTCTCTTTCTTTTATCTTCACTGCAGGCTCATTCTGTCACCGAATACTGTAATACACACTTTTAAATACATGTTTAGTGGGAAATTACACAATTCCTCAAGATTTATTGCAATGCTCCACTTAAGGGAGACGCAATGTGGGAACACCCTATTCTTCTTTTACTGTCTCCAGATATTCGGGGCTTTCAAATGACTTCCTTTCATAAATATTAGTTCTCTGACGTTAACGAGGACAGGTCGGAATCCAAGTCGGAGTTTAGGCTAGTAATTTTGTGAGCTGTAGCTCGCTTTGCTTGCTTGCTTTAATATAATCTGTCCTCGCAGTCTATCCCTGTGGAAGTACTTCCAGTTCCAGCCACTGTCCCTCATTCCTACGGCAGCTTTTCCTCGTTTGAAACATGCTGTAATCATTTTGGTGGTTTATTTCTTTGTTTATGTTGCTATAACTGGCACATTTGCATGTTGGCCTTGCAACCGCTCGCCTGCTTTTTTGACTTTTTGTTATAAAAGCAGAAACGGATTGGTATAAGTTATTAAGTTCATACACAAAGTCCTTCTTTTATTAGTTATTTCCATAGAGATTTTTTTTTCTCCTTCTCTCCGGGTCGTCCAGAGGAGGATGGGTTCCCCGCTTGAGTCTTGGTTCCTCCCAAGTTTCATACTCTAGCTTAGGGAGTTTTTCCTCACCTCCTTTGGCTCAATAGGGGCTCAGACCTGCTTTGTGACAACATTGGTTGTAAAAAAGTGCTATAAAGTAAAACAGAATTGGATTGAATATGTATTGAAAAGCTTAACAGGAGCAGGTATGCGGGCACAGGTTTTATGAAAAAGCATCATTTGTTTTTTATTATAAAGAAACATTAAATGGGGCATCCATTATATTTTTATTCCAGTACCACTGCTCCTCTCGTCTGTCTACGAATGGATGGAAGGTGCTCGCGATTTTCTGGACCTGCTTCTTCCCACTTAACTTTCAGCTGGGCGGCGTAACTCAGGCAGACACATTGTTTCACTCACAAAAAAATGTTTGTGCAGTGGATTGTTTATGCTGCATGCTTACTTCATGGCATTAAAAGATTATTTGCGTGAGGCATTGTATTTCACCATCGAATGTGATACGTTCATCTGGGTTTCATCAGAACGTCAAAACAGTGCCTGGCTTTTTTAGAACTCCACAACTGCATTATGAATTTATGTGTACATGATGAATATCCTTTTTATAAACTGCTCATAAGCTGCCATGTGCTGTCCGGAGCGTCTACTGTGTGTAGAATCAGAGGTTCTGCTCCTCTCACACTGAGCCGGAGAAAGCGTGATCTATGGCAAACGGGTAGAAAACCCACTTTGATTGATAGGCATCATTGTGCCCTAATGCACTGAGCAGGCAGGTTTGTTACAGCTCTAAGTAAGAATTACAGTAACCGGCCTATAAAAGCGATTTATGTCATCTTAAACCCTGCCTCCACGTCTGAGCAGCTCCAGCTGAGCTATACACTAATCACGCGTCAGACGGCCTTTACCAACTTCTGAGAATATTAGAGCACGTTAACGATAAAAAACAAACTTATAGTTGCTGTCAGCACAAATGCATGCTTTTCCCATTTCAGTCTTTTATCTTTACACAACGTTAACATTTCCTTTTCGCTTTGTCAACATTTCAAAGTATAAATGGTCCAAAATGACTAAATCTTGTTACATTAACTTGCATTAAAAGATGCTTTTTCCATCTCCTGATAAGATTTTTATATAGAAAAGAGGTTCGGTTCTGATATAAACAGCTTACTATAGCATCCATAGCTTTGAACAGAACAAAGATTTTCTGAAACACACACGCACACATGCACACACACACACACACACACACACACACACACTCAAACATACTTTCCTTAAGGCTCAAGCTGCAACACATAATACTCTTTATTAAATGGAT
Source organism: Brachypetersius gabonensis (assembly GCA_037577145.1). Classification (NCBI taxonomy): domain Eukaryota; kingdom Metazoa; phylum Chordata; class Actinopteri; order Characiformes; family Alestidae; genus Brachypetersius; species Brachypetersius gabonensis. The sequence continues at coordinate 8,265,845 of JBBJLR010000018.1, forward strand.
CCTCTTGCTCTGCCCTCGGTGTCAACAGGGGCTGTCTAATACATTATTAATTTCTGGACATATCTGACCTTGGGAAGCCTCTACATGCTAAACCACCTCCGCTGTAATGACATCTCACTCCATGCAGCGCGGCCGGTTTATTACAGAGGTGAACCTTGTCGATAGCTTTACTGCGATCTGTCTATAGACTGGTGGGGCGATCAATTCCGTAAATGATTGCAAAAATCAGGGAAATTGCCTCATTTATTAATCTGTTCCAATATGATTTTAATCATTCTGAACTGTTACCGCCAGTGTTCTGGAAGTCTCAGGTTCTGACCGATGGTCAACAGTGAAAGACACGGAGCATTACATAGTGGATTTTAATCAAACGCCCATATGGGAGTTGTTGTAGGGATGGAGGAAGTAGCAGAAAAAGCTACTCCGGCTCTGAAGCTCCAGCTTATTTCCGTTTCAGTTCAAAGCTGCATCATAGGGTGGAACTGGGATCTGATTTTTTTTTTTTTTTTTTTTTTGCATGGACCACAGCACCAAACAGGAAAGCATGTCAAGCTGTTCTAAATGCCCTCATGTTTACTTTTACTCCTTGTGGTAAAAAAGGGGGATATTACAGGTTTCAATGGCCCCCTCTTCTAGGCATCGATTGGGTCTGGCGATGTCCTGTCACTGCCTTACTTACTGCTCAATCTCTTCGGACCGACATTTACGGCACGCTGATTGGACCCTGTCACTGACCAAGTGCTGTAAATCGTCCTTCAACAGCTGCTCGTCGATGGCCGGGGCCAGAGAGGGAGAGACAGAGAGAGACTGAGCCAGGCCCAGCCGTCAGTCGCTTGACCTCCTGCCCTTATTATGGTGAGTAAATCAGGGCCCTCCAGCCATTAGGCTGCAAGCTGAGAGAACCTCAGTCCCAATGGCACAGGGAACACAGAAAAGGTCAGCGTGAGTCACAAGCATGGAACACTTTTGGTAATGGAACTGGGCCGCCTTATCTGAGGAAACACTTAGCGGCCATTGGCCAAGCAGGCCGGGAGCATGTAAATGGCTGGGCTGAACGGGGATGCCGTGCGGCAGCTCTACAGCGAGGCGATAGTGCGGCGCCGTTATCTTTTCACTAAAACACCTTCTGGAAGCTGTTTGCTTTCAGCTTTCTCCCATTGCCCCAACCAGCCATCTTGTAAAAGCAAACACTGGTCCTTAGGTCACTGGCGACTTCAGTACATGTGAGAACTGAGAACCTGCGACGCATCAAAGTCTGAGACTGTAAAGAGAAATACCACTAATTTCTTAGAGCCTCTGGTTTGATGTAAAATGCTTTATTCTGTAGAAGCTTAATGGATAAAAACTGTTGCGATTGTAAGTGATAGGAGATGTTGAAAACGCCTTTAAAATCTTTCACACAGGTAACAAATACTCCACCTAAATCCTGAGACACTATTTTATGATAGTTTTAACAATATTTTGGTCTAAAATCTGCATTTAAAATACATTGCACTGATGGCCTTGGTTGAAACAACGTATCTATATTTGAGAAACCCAAGTAATTAAACACTTAACGTTAAAACCTTCTAAATGACTTTGTTCACGATCATTTTATTGCGAAGGAATTAACGAAAGACACAGAATTCCCTTTTAAGGCAGTGTGGTTTGCCAAAGAGGTCTATGGCCATCATGGTGTAAACTGTCAGTCATTGACTAAAAGTTATGAAAATATTTGTCATACTGACAAAAACATTTTAGACACAAAGGAGGTTAAGAACAATCGTATCAGTGAGTGACTTGAACTGCACTTGCAATGATGCAGACGATATAAATGATGTCATGCTTCTCAGAAACTGGAGTGTAACGGCGATATAAAAATAGCACAAAACACACTGATGGAAAACATTTCTGTGGAAAGACTGGAATCGGTTTCATGGGCGGCATTAAAGGGGGATGGTTTTTTGATTTGTCCTCACTGAAAGGCCCGAAAAGCACTGCATATTTCCTGTCTGAGTGACTGTATACAGTATGAATGAAATCATCGTGAGCTCGCTGTCCACTGCAAGTATGTTGATGTACTGACGTTTTCCTAAATTAGGTGCAAAAGATATACTGAGACTAAAAAAAATTTGGCTGGTAATTCTTCAACCTGTAATTAGAATGCCTGAGTCTCAGACCAAGCTGCTAAAGGAACAGACTACACAAACCTTAAAATAAAAACAAGCATCCATTAAAAAAAAAAAAGTGAGATTCACATCCAAACACTGCAGGCCATGCTGGTGATACACAATCCCGTCCGTGGGTTTTGGTGGATTCAAAATAAAAGTGCTAAAAATGTTGCGAGGGAAATGATAAACTCAGCGGGGGCAGCAGTATGTTCCTCAGGATACATACCAACATGTTTTACTTCCAAATTAAACTGCTTTCAGCACCTATTTGCCGCTATTGAACCCAATGGCGAGAAAAAACATCCCTCTAAAAGCCCAGTGTTTACCCTGTAGAGCCTGATACATTTCAAATAAAATTGTTCCGCCATCAAGATGCTTTCTCACACAACACAGCCTTGGATCAAGCGGGGGAATGGAGCATAAAATAACTTAAATGACAAATTATGGAGCTTTCTGTGTCAGCGAACCAACGTTAAACAAGTCACCTCCATTCTGGCACGCAGAAAATAAAAATAATTATCCTGGCCTGTGGCCTAGGCACTTTATTATTACTCCAGAACACCCAGCGGTGCCTGCCCGAGGGATGATATCATTGTGGTCTGTCATGTTCTTACAATGATAGGGCAGTGCCAGTGACCCTCCGGCCACCGCTGCATAATATTATTCCTATCAGCTCACCCCTCAGCACCTGATCTCATTAAGCTAATCTACACCAAATCTCCAGGATTTATGTCAAATTCCATTGACTATTTTCATTTTTCCGTTGACCTTAGATCAATATTTACTGTACAGGACTGCAATAATACCATGTTTAGTAAAACTACTGTGCAGCACGGGTTCACAGACGTCACGATAACATGACAACTTAAGATAATTCTAAAGAAATGCTTGAGTAGTGGGCCTCACTATGAACGTAAACATGACGTTAGGTTTCATACTTAACACCAAGATCCATACGCTATAAATAAAAAGAATTTGGGTTTGTGATTTTTCCAGACAGATTGAAACAGTTTACTGTACTGGAATCTAAATTTGACAACCACACTTAGGAAGCAGAACACTGTGAGTTACGTTATAGCTCCAATGTGCCACACTGTGTATGAGGTATAATGCTGTTTTCACTGGGTAATAATAACACAGGTACAGTATTTAGCTTTTAAATGAGAACAAATTGTCACATCGCTCTTCCCAAGCACCTTGCCCTAACCCATCATACCCAGTGCAAATACGCTTGACAACATCGCTAACAGCCCTGCGTATTTAGGGCATGAAACCTAATGTAAGTCAATACAAAGAAATTTATAATGTGGACACTGGCCATATAACACGACCAAATAACAGTAGTAATGGGATTTATAGATGATAAACATTACCAATTGTGTGCAATATTGACGATTGGCTCTAAAAGCACTTGTGTATAATATTCTCTGGCCAGAAGTATTTGGGCCTTTGGGTGGAAATTCCAAAGACGAGTCTACCAGGAGGCCTGTGGGAGTGCGAAGTCCGGAGGGAATTATTATAGTCTACTGCCACCAATTCGCAGAATACACGAGTAATACAAGCAAAAACAATGATGAGAAATGAGCAAGGCCCTACCTTTAGCTTCACAGATACATTTAGGTCACACGCAGCATAAAGGCAAAATGAAAAGCACTGCAAATTCAGACATGAGTAGGTGCTGTATAGTGTGCTTAATAGACCACAAGTTCACTCCAACAGCATGCCATATTTTAGTTCAAATCCCATTGAGCCATGTGGTATTTAATAAAATGCACAAACACCTTCATATTCAGAAGAAAATAATTAGTCAAAAACAAAGTTTTGAAATGTGAGGAGTTTTAAAGCGTTTAACTGTATATCTGTCTGAATTTACAGTTAATTACAAGCTTTTGGAAATGTCAGTGTCTGGATAAGATTCTATTCAATATTATGAATTAATTATATGTTCAATGCACCCACGAGTACCTTTGGATACATGTATTTTGACACGCATTAATGCAGATTTGTGATCTTAAAACGCACGTTTCCTCAGCGCTGTTCAGGAGATCATCATTACATGAGGTTAAATAACAGATATTGATTCTGTTTAACATCTCCGCGCTTCCCCCTTTCCCCAGTAGAACATGCGCGCAGCGTTGAAAACATTGAAAAGACGTGAGAAATGACTGATAAGAATGCTAGCTAAGTAATGATCAGCTAAAGTGAACATTAAAAAAATCTATTTTGGCCGACCTACTCTACTGGTTTACTGTGCGCAGGTAAAGGTTGTCTGAACAACAGACCCACTGACGGGCTCCAGACAGACAGACAGACAGACTGACAGACAGACAGACAGACAGACAGAAAGAAAGAAAGAAAAAGGGAGGAAAAAGGAAGGAAAGAAAGACATAAAGACAGAATGAAAGAAAGAACAAAAGAGGAAGAAGGAAAGAAAGAAAAAAAGAAAGAAAGAAAAAAGGGAGGAAAAAGGAAGGAAAGAAAGAAAGAAAAAAAGAAAGAAAGAAAGAAAGAAAAAAGGGAGGAAAAAGGAAGGAAAGAAAGACACACAGACAGAATGAAAGAAAGAAAGAAAGAAAGAAAAAGAAAGAAAAAGAAGGAAAGAAAGAAAGAAAGAAAGAAAGAAAATCACATTTTTTTAAAACCCTGGTGTTTATGAAAAAAACCCTTGTGTTAAGTACATAGGCAGCATAAGTTAAATATGTATATAAAAGTTAAAATGCAATTTAATATGGAAGTTAATATGGAAGTAAGTCTGTAAGCAAATATGTAAATAAATATGTAAGTAATTGTGTAAGTAAGTGTTCTCCTGAGAGAGAGGCGACAGCTCTGAACATCATTTGCCAGGATTATCTTGTGAGTAATCCTCCATTAAAAGTGATCACTGAGATGTTCCAGGAGGTGTTTCTCCAGTTTCAACAGTTACACTCTGTGCCATTAGAGCTCCGTGGCCAAAAGAACGCATCGACACTAAGGCAGGCCAACACTGAAGGACTCTAAAATGTTTGTATTGTGCACTTTATCAACACAGATCTGATGGTTGAACACTTTACATGCCCCCGGAGGAGACAGGTCTCCCTGGTTGGCGTAGCGCGGAATATTGAGTTCACATCTTTCCCTCACCCACCTCGACTCTGTTTAAGTCGCTGGAATTTTTACGGTCCTCTCTGGCCGAGCAATGTTTAAAATGGCGTCACACAGAACATATATAACGAGTAATAGTGTCCTATTCTGTCTGCGGGGGCCTCTAGAGCGGCAACCTGTACTGGTGAGGAGAGAGAGAGTCATAGCGCACCAATAAACAAACTTCTCCTTCTAAACACCTCGGGGCATCTCAAAAACAGACACAATTTCAGCCTGCACTGAGTTATAGTTTACAGATTAGCCCACATAAAGGCACTTCTTGCCATACAAGAAGTCAGAATTTGTTCATGTCTACAATTAGAGAATCTAGGAAGGGATAACTTGTGAATGTGTCAGAGTGAGCGTAGTTTATGTCTCTGGATTCTCAGCTAAATGGCAATTCTCTCTCTCTCTTTCTCTCTCACTCTCTCTCTCATCAGCTCAAGTGAACCGGCTGGTCATCTCTGAGGGCTGTGACCTTTATCTGTGTGTGTGTGTGTGTGTGTGTGTGTGTGTGTGTGTGTGTGTGTGTGTGTGTGTGTGTGTGTGTGTGTGCTGAGATTTTCTCATCCATCACCTTTCCCCTCTTCACAGTGGGCTCACAACATGCTGTGTACATTCAGATGCATTTAAGGTTTTCGATATAAAAGTCCATAATCACCACACAATACCTGTTCAGATTAGTCCTAACTCCAGGTACATCAATGTCAGGTCATATAAGGGTGGAACAAGGGTGGAGGCATTCTATATAAAAGTCCATACAATATCCTTTCAAATCATGTGTGGGATTCTGTGCAAAAGTGCAGACTTCATAAATAAAAATCCATACATTTTCCAAAGAAACGAACAATTAATCACTAATAAATGAACACAGAATGACTTCAGATTCATCCTTCGAGGGGGCAGATATTTGTCCAAACAAACACATTTTAGGTCCATACTTTTATAAATAAAACAATAATTAATCATCAACAAATTAACAAAATATTTGTTCCGATTAGTCCTAAATCAAGGTATGACGTATCAGATCGTTCTAAGAGGGAAAGAGAAGCTACGCGCATTCAAACCCAATGTGAGGAATTCTATATCAAAATCCATATATTCTACACAAAAATCCATACACTTTCCAAGACGCCAACAATTAACCATCAATAAATCAACACAGAATGACTGGTCAGATTCACCCTCAATCAAAATATGACCATGTCAGATCATTCAAAGGGAGAAAAAGAAGCTGTGTCCATTCAAACACAATTTAGGCTTTCTATGTAAAAGTCCATGCATTCTATATTCAAGTCCATACATTACCAAAGAAAAGAATAATTAATCATCAAGAAAATTTATACAATTTACAGTCAAATCAGTCCTAACTCAAGTGAGGACAATGTCAGATTGTTCAAAGGGCCGAAAAAAGAAGCTGTGTGCGTTCAAACACAGTTTAGGTTTTCTATATGAGTCCATACATTTTATGTAAAAGCCCATACATTTCCCAAGAAACCAATTGTTAATCGCGAATTAAATTAACACCATTCAAATCAGTGGATCACAATGTCAGATCATTCAAAGGGGGGAAAATCAGATCACAAAGTGGGGTAGAGAAGCTTTCATACATAATTTAGGTTTACTACGGTATATAAAAGCTTTACTATATAACGGTGCTTATTCGGATTAGTCCTAACTCAGGTTATGATGATGTCATATTGTTTAAGGGATGTATAGGAGACCACTCACCTCCCATAAGTGCCTTGTGTTCCGCACAGCTCCAGACTGCGCCTTGTCTAACAGCAGCGGGACGCCCTGAAACGGGCCGATCCAGGTACCCTGGGGGATGCGCTGGGCAGCACAGATGCCGTAGCCCAGGCCGGGGACGGTGCTGGTACAGAGACAGACCTCGCGGGGCAGGTCCCGCAGCCACTCGGGCACCTCCGGAGGGGGCACTGTGGCCGAGGAGCTGCTGGTCCCCACCAGCCGGCGCAGGGAGTGCAGGGGCCCATGCATGGGGCACTCCCCGTTCCGGTTGTCCGCACACATGTCACAGCCTGGGGGACAGCACAGCAAGAGAGAGCCTTGTTATTTGTTATTTACCCCTCTGCCCAGATGGGACCCACGCACCACTGACCGCTGAGACCCCGATTCCCTCGACTGGACCAGAAAAGCAAGTCTGCAAGCTTTTTTTTTTGTAGTACATGAAGATGTTCCCTTTCCACTGCTTAGTCCTGCAAATCACAAACATTTATCCCACACTACTAAAGTACAGGCCACCACCTACAGTCTCCTTCAAACTCATAAACTCAGTATAGAGGACCAAAAAAAATCATAAACACACGGTGAACCCAGACTGATATCTGTTTTTTCTTGCAAATATAACTTAACATTTTTTTTCTTTTCTTATTCTTTTCAGAATTGATCATTCATCACTTGAATTTTGCTTTAAACCTCTCTATCTAATTAGTGTGGACATCATTCAATTGATAAAATCAACACTGTTAGTCTATATATAATATAATATATATAATATTGATATATTACAATTACACACATGCATTTATTCTATTATTACATTTACACACACGCATTTACTACATTTACACCCAGGTGTAGTTATGTACACAATACGTAACTAAAAGCCTAGAATAAAGTTTTAACAAATGAACTATTTTCAAAAATAAAATTGCAAATTAACGCATAATTAATTTTAATGGAGTCGAAATGGAGGAACAGTTTTAGGGAAGGTGGTTGTGTGTTGCCTGTGTGTGAAATATGGAGGGGTGTGCAGGGCTGTGTGTGTGTGTGTGTGTGTGTGTGTGTGTGTGTGTGTGTGTGTGTGTGTGTG
>JBBJLR010000018.1:8286990-8308475 GCA_037577145.1 Brachypetersius gabonensis
ATAACACACCCACCCATCAGACACTATAACTCCTCCACCCTCAGACACCTACCCATCAGACACTATAACTCCTCCCCCATAACACACACACACATCAGACTCTATAACCCCTCCCCTTGTCACGCACTCACCCCTCAGACTGTATAACTCCTCTGTAACTCCTCTCCTTGTCACCCATCCACCCACAAGACACTACAACTCCTCCACCTGTCATACACCCACCTATCAGACTCTATAACTCCTCCCCCTGTCATCCATCCACCCCAGACACTATAACTCCTCCCCCTGTTACTCACCCACCAATCACTTCATAACTCCTCCCCATCACACATATCACATCACTCTTTAACTCTTTCCCCTCCTCACCCATCACACACACACACACACACAACCATAAGACTCTATAACTCCTCCCCTACACAATAAACTGTGCAATAACCTGATGCTACATTGTTTCAATGCAATTTCTTTCAGGTTTTAAATGTTTATCATTATGTGCATTATTATCATATTATCATATACAATACAGTGTGCAGTTTCTTATTGGGTGCTAAATCATTTCATTATGTACAATATTATTATGTGCAATAGTCTTATGCAATAGACTTACGTCCATATTACTGAGTTGCTACTGATTTCTATTACAGTATCTCTATTCCTAACCACCATTAGCATTACTAGCAATTTACTTAAGTGTAAATTACTTATGTATAGTATTTTACCCCAACATTTGTGTATACAGCATAGTATATTTCATCTGGAGTTTTTATTGGATTTATTTAGGCTTTATATTTGGTCATTTTCATGTCTTTGTGTCGCTGTGTGACTGTGCAGTACTTTACTGATCCTAGTTGTCCAAGTATAGTAAAATGAGCCCCTGAGTTGTAAGTGTGTGGAATATTGGACAGCTTTGGATGGGACTCTGGCTAAAAGGTTTGCGCTCTTAAACAGGGTGAGATCTCTTGTTGGGTTTTTTTTTAGCATTTTTCATTTATGTTACAATAATGACTGCAAATGACAGAGGTTCACTGCAAATGAGTTTGTCTGATAAGTGATCAATTGGTGCAACCCTGTTGAGTAAAACTCATCTTTCCCATTAGCTTTTAGCACCAGCTATTTGCAAATTGAGTATAACCTCCCTTTAAACTTACTCTCTGTGTTGTCAGCCTACCTCCCTTTATGTGTGCATTTTACTTCTATTTGTTGGTTAAGTGCCTTCTTTTCGGTTGCTCTGTCTTAAATCTTTTATGGGGGAAACTCCACTGCCTTTTAAAAAATCTGCAGAATTAAATGGTTATGGTGTACACAGCATAACTCAGAGTGGGTTTGGTGGGAAAGGCTCTGTTCTAAAAAAAAACTCTTTACACTTTCACAGTAGTGGTGAACGGAACCAGAGGTCTGAAGAGGTTAATGCCTCTAAAAGCTCCCTGACAGAAAGTTATTCCATTCCATTCCATTCCATTCCAAGTTATTTCATGACGATTATACTGCCTGATTCCTGAGGCATTGTTTTTTGACAGTTATACGATAAGATTTTGGCCTCAAATGTCTTTTTTACTCTGTTCGTGGTGTAGAGGTACATGCAGTGAAATGTGCCAAAGAAAACCCTTTTTCCCTTGGTTCCATTCACCAACACAGTAAAAAATCAGAATCAGTAAGTTGGTCCACCACGGACTAAAGACATTGTTTGCATTCCAGTCTCTGAAAACTGCCCTGAACTTAGATTAGTCCCTTTGCTTTTTTAGATGCAATACATCATCAGTTCAACTCATTCCCATTTGCCTGAATCACTTTACTGAGTAAGTTTTACCTAGACAAGTCTCCAAGAAGCATCTCAACAGATCTGTGGAAGCACTTGACAGACACTGAGAAGAATCGAGCAAGGAGACTTTGTGCTCATGAACAAAAAAGTATGTATTAAAGATAAACAAAATTTAGGTGTAATAGAGGAATGGGGGAAATTACACACTACACTATATTTTAATGTATAAAATACATAAATATGTCAGTGTTAGACATATGGTTCTTCACATTACTGCCAATTCTTTTTAAAAAGATGTTATTTGTTTCCTCCAGTAACATCCAGGACCGCCTTGCCCTTGTCTGTCAGTTCCTCTGAGCACATGCTTTCCTTTTTGTTTTGGTTACCCTGCTACATTTGTGTCACGCCCCTCACCAGTGTATATTCTGGCCCACTGGCTGTTCTCAGCTGTTCCATTTTTGTCTTTCTCTGCTTATTATCTTCTCTGTGTCTGGCTCTTTGCTAAGCTTTGTTTGATTGTATGTATGCTGGTTCTCATTAGTTGTTGTTTGCTGAATATTTTAAGGTTGTTACCTTCATTTCTGTTGTTATTGGCCCTGTGTTCTCTGTCAAAGTCTCTAGATTTCGTTGATTATGACAAAATCTCACACGTGCCAACTGCTTCCTCCTAATCGTCCTTTGTCACACCTGTATTAGGAAACAATGCTTCAATGGGACAAAATACAGTGCTCTAGCAAAGACTTTTAACATCCCTGTGAATATAACTGGTTAAATAGTCTGCATGAGGAAAATGTATTAAAGCTGCAAGATTTCTCTCACACTAGTGATAAGCAGTGATGGGAATAACGGCGCTATAAGTAAACGGCGATACTTTTTTTAGTAACGAGTAATCTAACGAATTACTGTTTCCCCGTTACACCGCCGTTACACCGCCGTTACCGTTACTGACAAAAAAATGCGAGCAGCGTCTTTCTCTTTCTCTGGGTTGTGTGTGTGTGTGTGTGTTCGGGGCGGGACACAACCAGTTATGATGATTGGTGTGTCTGTAAACACGTGGTGTAACTGCGAACGCGATGATTGGCTTAGGTTTGCCAATCAGAGGCAGCTCACACACAAGCACACGCGCGGTTAGTCGCGTGCACATACACACACGCACGCGCACACACACGGTCAGTCGCGCGCATACACACACACGCACGCGCACACACACGGTCAGTCGAATTTGAATTTGATAGTTGTCTCTCACGTTGTCCCACCACAACATTAAAATAGTGTTGATTAGTGTGCAATGTTTTATATTTATTTTATAGTTGTATTAAATTAGATTTTTTTTAAGTAATGCAGTAGTTACTTTGCCTGGTAATTAGTTACTTTTATAATGATGTAACTCAGTTACTAACTCAGTTACTATTTGGGAGAAGTAACTAATAACTGTAACTAATTACTTTTTTAAAGGTACGTGCCCAACACGTACTGGTGATAAGGAAGGTAAGAGAGAAGCCAGCAGTCACTTGAGAAGAAATGACCTGAAAATGAATAGCAATGCACTGCACCCCATGCAAAACACTTCTGTTAAAAAAAGACAAACATAGAGGCACAAAAACATAGACATGATGTACTCTGGTCAGACAAAACAAAAACATCATGGTTTGGCAATAATTCAGCTTGTCGTGTTTGAAGAAAGGAGGCTTTTTGTGTATGATTCCAAAAAACACCATAGCCACAGTGAAGCATGGTGGTGCGAGCATCAGGATTCTGGGCTATTTCTTTGCAAGCACTTTTGGACATTTTGTTCACATTTATGAGTACAGTGTAAAAAGACAATGTGTGGTCATTTGAAGCCCCCCACCCCAACTGGAGCATTTGAATGAAATAAGGATTTATTCAATTGCAGATTTCCCGAAAGCTACCTAAAATAAGCATCTACATAATGCAGCAGCCACTTACTTAAAGTTGATCATAAGACTGTAAACTTCATTATCTGTGTTTTTTATTTTCTTTTTGTCTCACAAAGCATCCACCAGAGGCACCTAAAGCCCCCCAGTTTCACAGACATGGTGTGGGTCATGTCTTTGCTTGTAACTGAAATGAGAGTTTAATGAAGCTTGCAGTCTACTTTTGCCTGTGATCTGATTAAGGAATCAATAGGATCTAAATGAAAGAGTGTGACGGTGGGACCTGGTGGGGTCAACCGCTTCCCTTAGGCACATTAATGACGAATACAGTGTCTCAGGAGCTGCTTTACAGTCCCCTGAAATGTACAAAGCAGACACATTTTAATTGTTATAGGGTTTCTTCTTCAAATTGCTGTTTATGTTCTGACATTCAAATACATGAAAACTTTAATTGATTAATTCATTCATTCATTCATTCATACAGTCAGCCACTCTCATTTGTTTAAGAATACATCATTCTCTAGAAGGCTTATGTCTTAATTTAAATATTCAAGTTACACTATACTACACAAAAGTATTGGAACCTGTGTTGTCAGGCTTTAGGCTAAGCCCCTGGCCTCCAGTCCTGCAGCACCAAGACATTTTGGACACCATGCTGCCAACTTTGTGAACACAGTTTGGGGAAGAACATATTCTGTTCCAGCATGACTGTGTCTCAGTGCACAAAGCAAGCTCCATAAAGACATGGTTGGATAAGTTCGGTGTGGAAGAACTTGACTGACCACACAGAGCCCTGACATCAACCCCATCCAACACTTTGGGGTTCAGGAACAGAGACAGCGAGCCAGAGTTTCTCATCCAACATCAATGTCTGACCTCATAAATGCTCTACTGAATGAATGGGCACAAATTCCACAGAAACTCCAAAATCTTGTGGAAAGCCGTCCAAGACGAGTGGAAGCTGTTATAGCTGCAAAGGGGGGCATATAAAAATGTACAGATTTGAATACAATGTTAATAAAGTCCCTGTTGTTGTTAGGCGTCCCAATACTTTTGTTCATTTTGTGTTACTCTCAGCGAGCCTTCTTTTACCACCCGTATTTCGACAAATCTACGATTGGCTGTCAGTCAGTGCAAATGCGCTTCAACAGCCAATCCTAGCGAAAGGCGGGACGTGTCTGAAAACGGGTGGAGAGCAGAAGAAAAAAAACACCGCAATGTGAAACTGCAGCTTCTCAATACCAGCAACCGTCTCTGCTGCTAATGTTTATGCAGCCATGCGCTGGGGCAACATGTGGCAGAAGCTAATCATTTTTTATTTACCATTTTTAGGAAACGTTGTCGATTGCAATGGCAAGGTCGGCCCCAAAGTGACAGATAAGGTGAGTAGCTTAGCATAGCATCTTTCAACTGATGCATTTTAAATGGTGCTTGGTGCAGAGCTCTGTGCTAAGAATATAATAAAATGCATCCGTTTTTAGCCTCAGTTTTCCGTTTTTGGAGAAAAAAAGGCACATATACGAGTCTTGTGTTAAATTGCATGTCTTGAATTGCTTTCATGTGAAATTAAATGTATATGGGATCCACGCACACGTTCGTAAATGAGATTAAACCATCTCCCATGCAAGCAGACCGCTGTATTCTTCCATTTAAACTAAAAACCTTTGCACATGACCATTCGGAGGAATGTGTTTGCACCCTGGCTGCACTATTTGCAGCTTAGGTGCCACGTGGACACAGCTGCATGCTCCTTATGCAGCAGATGTTTGAGTTAATTAGCATCAGCAGTGTGCATTCCTGCGTGACAGCAGCTTGTTGTATCATGCATACACTGTATGGACAAAAGTATTGGGACGCCTGACCATTACACCAACAGTGACTTTAATGACATTGCATTCAAATCCATTGCCTTTAATATAGAGTTGGTCCCCCTTTGCAGCTATAACAGCCTCCACTCTTTTTGGAAGACTTTCCACAAGATTTCAGAGTTTCTGTGGGAATTTGTGCCCATTCATTCTGTAGAGCATTTGTGAGGTCAGGCCCTGATGTTGGATGAGAAGGTCTGGCTCACAATCTCTGTTCCAGTTCATCCCAAAGGTTTTGGATGGGGTTGAGGTCAGGACTCTCAGTCAAGATCTTCCACAGCAAACTAATTCAGCCATGTCTTTATGGAGCTTGCTTTGTGCACTGGGACACAGTCATGCTGGACTGAAAAGCTTCTGCTTGTCCATATAGTGTATTAAGCATAAACGCAGCTCTCAGGATTGTGATATGGCCAGTACTGATGTTAGAATGTTATAGTCAACAGTATCTCTCACTCCAGGATGGTTTCTCTTATGGAACAGTGTTGTGAAATAATTAACCATTCTTTTATTTTGTCTTAGATTTAAAAAAAAATTGAATAAATTAAAAATGGTAAAGTACATTCATTCTGTCCATTTTCATGCCCGACATATTAGAATGATCTAAAATGGGAAAGAAACAATATAAAAGTAATTGTACCAGTATTGTATATTCCTCCCAGCAACTTACCCTGTTTTTCCCTGCCGCCACTCGCAGGTGTTTTTTGACATCACAGTTGGGGGACATGAGGTTGGCAGGATTGTGATTGGGCTGTTCGGCGAAGTTGTCCCTCTGACTGTGAAGAACTTTGTAGCTCTTGCCACTGGAGAGGTGGGTTCTCACATCCTCAAGATTACCTTTATGGTGCCACAAGGTACAACTCTTTAGGATGTGATGCGTCATTTTAAGATCCACTTCAACCGATCACAGTAAGATTGTAATAATAATCTGTCAGAAAATCACTTGCCTTAAATGCATCCAATCAGACAAGACTATAGTGTCCGAAGTTTGCTTATCTAATGTGGCTTACAGGTAATGAAAGTTTATATGCCAACAAGTAGCTTTGTGTAAACTGCAACTGGCTGATTGTACCTTATTTGTACATCATTTGTTTTAAATAATTTTGTTTGGTTAATCACAGTATGTAAGTATGTAAGTGTTCATTCAGGTCTGTTTCACTCACTTTGATCTACTCTCAACACTGTCATCCTAGAAAGTATATGGGTACAAGGGCAGCAAGTTTCACCGCGTCATCAAAGACTTCATGATTCAAGGAGGCGACTTCACGGCTGGGGACGGAACAGGAGGTATTAACTGGATTTCCACGGTTTCTTGTGGCTGGAGGCCAGATTTCCAGTAAATTTCCCAAAAGGGTTTTGTGCGTACTGACATCATTCTGCCTCTGCAGGTAAGAGCATCTATGGAAAGACGTTTTCAGACGAGAGCTTTAAGCTGAAGCACCAGGGCATCGGCTGGGTCAGCATGGCTAACGCAGGCCCGGACACCAACGGTTCCCAGTTCTTCATCACCCTGGCGAGGGCCCCCTGGCTGGACGGCAAGCATGTTGTCTTCGGCAAAGTGTTGGAAGGGATGGTACGTCTATAGGTTGCTTTCAGACTGCGATCAGCTTGTTAGTTGACAATGTGTTAATTGCAGGTTATAATTTGAGTAGTCAGTAAACAATGCTGAGTTTAATCCTGCAGATTATTTAGACTGTATGTATCAACTATGATTTGCCACAACTATCAAATACTGTATCGCTATCTCTTTCTCTCTCACTGTGTCTCACACTCTCATGATCCGTCTCTCATTCTATCTCTCTTACACTCTCTCACATTCTCTCTCTCTCTCACACACACACACACACACACTCTCTCTCTTACTCATCCTCCCTTTCTCTCTCGCTCTCTCTCACACACACACTCTCTCTTACTCATCCTCCCTTTCTCTCTCGCTCTCTCTCACACACACACACACTCTCTCTTACTCATCCTCCCTTTCTCTCTCGCTCTCTCTCACTCTGTCACACACACACACACACACACACACACACACTCGCTCTCTCTCTCATCATCTTTGTCTCTTTCTTTCTCTCTCATCCTCTCTGTCGGTCTCTCTCTTACACTCTCACATTCTCTCTCTCTCTCACACATACATACACACACACACTCTCTCTCTTACTCATCCTCTCTTTCTCTCTCGCTCTCTCACTCACACACACACACTCTCTCTCATCCTCTCTGTCTGTCTCTCTCTTACACTCTCACATTCTGTCTCTCTCTCTCACACACACACACACACTCTCCCTTTCTCTCTCTCATTCTCTGTTTCTCTCTCACTCTTCTAGACTGTGGTTCATACCATTGAACTCCAGGACACAAATGACAGGAACGTGCCCTACACAGAGTGTGTGATCGTGAACAGCGGGAAGATCGAGGTCAAAGAACCTTTCGTGGTAGAAGTGGAGGGCTGGTAGTCTGGCCTGATCGGCCAATAAAACTGAAAGATATTAAAGCACTACATATTTACTGGTATCAGCAACAGTTAAAGCATAAAAGAAACTTGTATAATACTAAAATGAACCTACACCTCTTACAGGAGAAACAAATCACTCAGTTCTGGGAATTTTAATGACCTGAAGTCACTTCTGTCACTCTTATATAGAGACGCCAAATTGGTGGGGACCCGTGACTCACCTACATTACTGCAATACGTGCTGAACTTCGATTCAAAACACTAGCAGACCTAAATCAGCAAACGGGAGCATCCGAATCTTATCAAACATCAGGATAACGTGTTAAGATCACTGGCAATAACGAGGGACTTCCCCCCATCGTTACAATATCGAGTTTCTGTTGAGAGTTTACAGGGAAAAGTTTAAGGGAAAAAAATATATACACAAGATTATATCTTGTTAAAATAATAAAATAGTCAGATAAAATAATATCAGTCAGTCAATGAAAAGTTACCCTTTTTACCCCAGTTAGTTCATATTTCAGGGCATATTAAATTACATATTTAAGATGATTAAAGATTGTAAATTCTTCCTGTAAAAGGTAGTAACTTCTGCCCACCTCTGAACTGTCTTCTGAATGCACCTTTCACATTAACATCAAAACACATATAGGTCCTCTGTGACGTTCAAATACGTCTTGGTACGAAACGGAAATGTTATGATTTTTGTTCAATTTGAAATCAACATGAATATTTTATCACTTTACGATCATTTTCCTCTCTTGACCATTGGCCTCAGGTTTAAGTGGTCTGTGCACTCAGTATCTGACTGAATCACATATTATACTGCAAGGGGTGAGAACACATCTAATGCTCTTTTAGGATCTATTTACAGAGCCTTTAAGTCAGATCATTCATATCTTCCTAAGACCTTAGCAGCTGACTTTAATTGATTCTGTTTAACTTAAACTGGTGTGTTTAACTTGGATTAAAAGAAAGGTGAACATCCAGGAGGATGGTCCACTGGCCTGCTGGCATTATGCAAGCTTTAAATATCACACAATGGGTTGGATACCTTAAACACTGTAATCCCACTTGTGTACATTTGCCACTGTGTTAATGTTAAACTCTAGAGTTTGGTCATCCTGTAGTTGCCACATAGTGTTATTAGAAAGCCAAGAAGTATCCGTGAAATAGTTGTGTTAGAATAGCAGATGGATAGATAATTTCAGTGTAAATTAAGAGGTTATATTTGGTTGTGTTAATTTATTAAATACTTCTATTAATTTTTATTAATTATTAAATTTTGGTGTACATAACAATCCAGCTTAGCTGAAATAATACATGTTATGTCAAAATACATGCCCTGTGATGGATTGGCCGCCTGTCCAGTGTCTTGTTCAACTTTTGCACTGTGAGCGCTGGGACAGGCTCAGCACCCCGTCCCACAACCCTGGTTAGGATGCATGGCTCGGATAATGGATGGATGGATGGATGGATAAATGGATGGATGGATGAGTGGAGGGATGGAAAATCAAAATACATTGTTTAAACATGTTAAATAACACAGCAGGCAGCTACAGGGGGACAAATTAAAGGCTTGTTTTTAAAGTACCGATAAAAAAAGTGACTATTACTTGAATCTAATATAATAGCTAATATAATACCTCTATGCCTGAGTATTTGGACTTTGTTCTTATTATTTGATCATGACATTTATCATGCATACTTTCTTATGTGTGCCAAATATTTATGCACTTAACTGCCACATTAGTGTACTTGTACCTAGCAACCAATACTCAGGACTGCAGCTGCTCTGAATGGGATGTTTTTTATTGTGATGTTCGATATTATGTGGGTTTAATTCATTAGGATTAAGATTAAGAGTGCCAAAAAAACAGTTGCACCTGACAGTCTTACGTGATGACGTTCCGGATTTGCACATCTCATGTGTGATTGCAGAAATTTGAATAAAAAAATATTGTTGCCATGGCAACCATGCCATCATGATCAACCATGCTGTCATGATACAATGATTAAATCATTGTTTTTTGAGAAATCAAACATATCAAAGTATCTGTAATAAACTGTTTTACCTTACATGTGTTCCTTGCTTCATTATTGTTGTGTAAACCACCTTATGACAGAAATGTAGAATTATTTTCCAAATAATAATCAAGAAGCACAAGGGTCCATACCTTAACTTTTTTGTTTTTCTATTTTTCCCCTAGTGGGGGCTTCACAAAAACAGTCTTCTTTTTACATGACTATTTTCCAACCTTACTTTATCCAAAACAATTAAA
Organism: Brachypetersius gabonensis; assembly: GCA_037577145.1. Classification (NCBI taxonomy): domain Eukaryota; kingdom Metazoa; phylum Chordata; class Actinopteri; order Characiformes; family Alestidae; genus Brachypetersius; species Brachypetersius gabonensis. Next base: position 8,297,247 of record JBBJLR010000018.1, read on the forward strand.
CAGGCTGTTTTGTTGTCAGGCCTTTAAAACTGATATATCTTCCCTGTCTGTAACTCTACAGTAGAAGAAAAAACATTCATAACTTATAATGGAGTTATTTTTGTAGCTTTTCTAGGGGTCTATTTGTCACAAAACGTTGTGAAACTATCTCTGTTTTGACTGTCTTTCCTATATTGTGCTTGATTAAATTAAAAAGTCCAGAGTGAAGCACTTCTTATAACTTCAGGGTGAACGGGTGGAGCTAAACTGCTGTAGGCTGAATTGAAGGATATGCACTGGTGGATGACAACACAAAAACAGTTCATAACACACTGCATATTAAAAATATTATTTTATGTGGACCATATAGTCTGGGGATTAAATGGTATGTTCTGAACCATCAACCTCCTGGAGTACAAACCTACATTACTACATCTGTCATTATTTTTTAAGTACAAAGCAAAAGGTTGCAATGTACTAGCCAGGAGAGAACATGACCACAATGTGTATGATTTTACATTCAATGCTATTCTCTATAGTTTTGGGGCGGCGGTTATGCTCTACACTTTGCAGTCATTTTGTGAATAAGCATATCACCTCATTATACTACTGTGTCTACAAAATAAACACATCACTGTTCACATAAAATGAACAATTTCAGGGCATTCAGAGAGGGCATGGGTGCTATGTGCAGTATCGTATGTGCAATAGTGTTACCGTGTGATAATCAGTACTTATGTCAATATTATTTATATACTACTGCTCTCTATTACATACAATAACATACTTGGCATAGAAAACAACTCCGTGTCTCTGTAACAACAGCAATTTCCTCTGGGATGAATAAAGTTTCTGATTTTGATCAAAATTTATAGGGCACACAAAATTCGGCAGTTTTGAGACTTAGCTTCTAAATCAGAGCAAATGACAAGAACCTCTACAGTAGAGGCTACAGCAAGTGGATTTCTAAAGAGGGCTGAAAATGGCCAAGAAGTTCTGAGGGAGATACAGAGCTGGTTTGGAATACAGCACTGAATCAATGGAGGACCTGTTCTGAGCGGGAGCTGTGTCCGGCGTGGGCCTGCTGGAGGATGTGAGGGGGATGACAGGCTTCATTACCAGCAGAGCCGGGCTGTGTGGATGGGGTCCCTCAGGAGCCCTGCTGCTGGATGATGGGACAGTTTGCTGGAAAGGTCAAGAGCAGACAAATCAGCCTCACAGAAACCATCTTAAACTGCCACTGATAGAGCCAGGCCTGAGCTTTGCTGCTTGTCTATATTCTTCTTATCTGCTGTGCAGAAATCGTATAGAATTTTTAGACATTAAGAAATTGCCACATAAATATATAGGAAAGAAATGACAGTAAATGTAGAGCGCAGTATTTGAATATATACAGTATATATATATATATATATTTATAGCCTATTTTATAGTGTAAACCCTAAATATGCCCCAAATATGCTCCCAAAACACTTTAATTTCATTTAAACTCAGTTGGTATATTATACTTAACGAAAATGTAAAAGATAAACCTATCTGTACTGTACAGTTTACACTGAACTCCTGCAGCGCTAGAATGTAAATGCCGATGTTACCCCTGTATAGACTGCACTGTAATTCATGTACGGGCATTTTCTTTGGTATGTGCTGTCGTTTTCTTTTGTATAAGCAGGGTAAATATAGTAATAATTTAATGTATGTTTTAGTAATAAAAATACAGTAAAAGTATGTAGAAGTAATCACTAATCATTTCAATAATTTACTGTTCATTTTGTTCAGGGGCTTCAGGAGGAGCGGTATTGTTGTGACTCGCCGGTTAATAATGCAGACACTGGACAGCGACCGAGCCTCTTTTAATTTAATTATTACAGTAGTAAAAATGCAGGGCTTTAAAATGAAAAACAAGGCTTTCCTTGTGTTCTCTGAACAGTACAAAAACATTTATACAATTATATTTTATTTGGAACTGTAGCTACGTTCATATTTATGTTACAAAATTAGTAAATTATATTTTTCTTGATAATTTAGCACTAAAATACATTGGGAATTATATATTGCCATGAAATCAACAAAAAATGTGGAGGTTCTGGAATTTTCGCCAACAATTATTAGTTTGGTTCTAAGAAGAAACAAATAATAAATTTAGCTTAATATGTTACCCTTAACGAAAATATAATGTTAAACCCGAATACAAGGATAAACAGGCAATCTGTGTGTTCTGGAAAAGACCAGAAGGATCATCCAGTGCGCGGCCGTTGGCCCAAGATGCTTTTTTAGCACTGCCACAGAAGCTGATATGGTCCTCCTGATCGGGGCCTCGTTCTTCTTTATGTTATTAGAACATTTAAATTTAGAACTAAAATGCAAAAAAATCCCATATTGCCACAAAAAAAAGCATTATTGTGGGAATTTCCATGAACTATCAGTTCGGTTCCCAGAAAAAAATTGCGTGAGACTGATGAGCTTAAAATATAACATGTCCCATAACTTATTCACAGGCTGTTTTTTTTCTAATATGTCTAATAATTCATAACTAAGCATTAAACTGTGCTGAGGTGTGAGAGTTTTGGATGTGCCACAATAGAAATAAGCTACAGAAGCATTTTTTTAAAAAAAATAAGAGACCAGTTATATATACTATATATACAGTATATATATATATACACACACACACACATTTACATTTACGGCATTTATCCAAAGCGACTTCCATTCCCTAACCACAGGGGACAGTCTCTCCCTGGAGCAACTTGGGGTTAAGGGTCTTGCTCAGGGACCCAGTGCCGGTGCTGAAGGTAGAATTCGAACCCATGACTTCTTGTTCTGGGGGTAAGTATCCTACCCACTAAGCTACTCCACACATATACACACACACACACATGCATATGCACATCTTATTTTTTAAATACAATAAAGCTTTGAAAGCTTATTTCCACTGTGGCACATCCAAAACTCTCAAACACTTCAGCACAGTTTAATGCTTGGTTATGATTCATTTGGTGAATTTAACACATTGGAAAAGAACAGCCTGTGCATAAGTTATGAGACATCTTATATTTTAAGCTCATTATTTTTCCAGCATGTTTAATTGTGCTCAAACATGTGCATAATAAGGCCATGTTTAAGAGTGTACCCCGTAGAGGAATCTGACCAGAGCTGGTCAAACTTCTGCAAGCAACTGTTCACACAATGCAGAAAATGTGTGAATTGTTTCTACAAAACATCTATGGACTTCACAGTGTTACCATGTGCAATTTCTGGGGAATTTATACTGTTATGGATAATGCCTGTCACTTATGTATGTGTGTGCATGTGTGTGTGTGTGTGTGTGTGTATCTACAGTGTTCTTATATTTACTTATATATCCACTCTGTATATACATATATATAATAATAATAATAATTTTTATTTATATAGCGCCTTTCCAGAGCTCAAGGTTATATATATATATATATATCTAATTATATATATATATATATGTACACATTGTGTACAAACATACTACTTGTCTAAGTCTACATTTAGTTTACATATACATATATGTATATATTTTACAACACAGATGTCCATATTTATATTCTAGATTGTTGAGTGTACATTTTATACTGTACTGCTTATATAGTGTTTTATTCAGTTCCATTGTTTTCTTAATTTTTGCTGCTCTTAACTTTGTTCTGTCCACTTTCTGCCATGACAGAGCAAATTTCCCACTTGTGGGACTAATAAAGGTTCATCTTATCTTAGTTCAGTTTCTGTGAATTAGGTTCAGTGAGAGCTATAAAACAAGGGTGACATTTATGAAGGCCGCAGCAAAATGACGTTTTCTTCAGCACTTTAAATAGTCATTGTTGATAGGCTGAGGGGACAGAAAGAATCTTCTGTGTCTCTCCTGACGATGGAGTCATTTACAGATCTCCTTTCAGTTTCTGCCATATTGACTAGTCAGTAATGACAGTGTCTAACCCTGTTATACTCTGACAATTATCACCAAGCGCTCCCCGTCTTCCAGGCCTTCACAATTAGGCCTTGGATTATCATATTGACATATCTGACGCACTTCGGACAGCCTTGTGAACAGACGGTGGGAACAGTTGCTATTCAAGGTATCCAGTTCTGAGATGCTGGAGGTTTCCCGTTGTGTTTCTATTAAGATCACGGGATTAAAAGGAGGGTCTTTTACTTTGGCTGCATGGCAGAATTTCCTGACACGATAATGGTTTGGAGAACTGTACGACGCCTTTAGAAAGAATAGAGTGAATAGAGCAATTTGACATTAGTTCACCCATACATGCTATTGTTGCTTAGAATGAATGGGGGCCAATTAGCATGACAGCAGTTGAATTTTGCAAATAGGTGACTATTAGCTTTCATTCGTTAACACCATTAGTGTAACTGACAAAACTATGCCTATATATGAGGCTACATAATATGATTAGTCTTAATCGGAATAAGGCATTTGGAAGGTGGCTAAGAGAAGAGTTTATTGGTAAGAAAAACAAGCTTTTTTTTAATTTACTGTATAATGTGCTTTATTTATTAAGTGAATGTGATTAAGAAGCCTGGCAGTCAAGCTCAGATGTGTACATTCTGAAAGAAAAACCATACTGTAAACAGCTCTGAACTGAATGGACCTAAAATAGAGTTCTAAAATCCAAAGCCCCGAAAGCTGAACTGTTTCCATCCGCTCCCGAAATGTGGCCCAAAAATCATTAAAGCTCAGCCAGAAGAAGACACCAGGTGGACAGCATTGATCTTCCCTTCAAGCTCTCTCAGCGGCTCTCCGCTACGCGTCACCAATTGTCAGGCTTTTTCTCTTTCCGCCGTTAAAATATGGTCACAAATTTACAAAAGGGACTTGAGCTCCCTTGACTCTGGCAAGGTACCATCACTCAGTGGAAAACATTGTGAAAATATCAAAGGGAAGTGGCGCCCGACAGGGGAGAGGTATAAACAGCGTAATGATTTCCCCAGAGTTTCTGCCAAGAGCTGGTGTCACCCGAAAGCGGCATAAATGGTGACATATCCTCACTTAGGATCGCAGGGAAATCGAACGCTGACATTCTTTTTAGGGCCTGGGCCTCCTCATCAGCCAATTACCGCAGTAACTGGAGAGTGCGCTTCTCAGAGCGCGGGCAAGAATGCCATGGACCTTCTGAGATTAGGACTGTGTACAATGCCAAAACAGCCCATTCTGCACACCTCGGGGCGTCCGTGCCCAAAGGAGCTATTTATAAACCAACTGAAGCTTCTCCACTCCAAGCTCCGGATCACACATCCTTGTAATAGGACTTTTTTGCAGGCTGTCACCCAAAATAAATACCCCAACTTCTCCTTTTTTGTTGATGGGAAGGAATGTACTTATGAAAAAAGGGAAAGCAGTACCGGTACATGCTTGAAAAATGCTTCCCGTTAACAAAAACCTAAATACTATGAAATGGTGATGACAGGGTTTAGTCAGAGAGGATGGATGAAAGCAGTTAGTCGGGAGATCGCAGCAATGTTTAATCATTAAGACGAAGCGTTTATGCCAGAGCCATTGTGTTAAATTTATGCATCGTGCCACATTTATCATGAGCAGGACGCAGGATCTCAGAAGCTAGAAAATAATGGCTTGCTTAATAAATCAGGTGATAGCATGCAGGAAGAACTTTCCCACCCAGGACAGTTCAGGGCAAAGGCACTGCCAGCAGATGTTCTCAGGTGTGTGTGGCACCGTGTTTTACCTTCTACACGCATCTGCTGCCATAAGTCAGCCTACACTATTCAGTCTCGCACATGTATAAAGAACCGTTCACTTAAAATTTCTTTACTGTATCACTCCAGAGAACATTTCTGACACCTTTATTTTGAACAGTGTCTAAACACACAATATCCAAGCCATGGGCCACCATCCCATTTAGACCACTCTACTGACCAGCGGTAGAACAAGCACAAGTGGAAAACTGGGTCCATCTATTAAGCCTGAAAAGAGACGTCTCGGACATGGAATGGGATCTGGCTCTGGAGCACCAAACATGGAAAAGTTTCACCTGGAACAGATGAGAACGGATTGCTGTGTCCGAACCCATTTTCCAGCCGGTGGGATCTGATGCTAGTTGATGTTGTATGCAACACCACCCACCCCCCCCCCCCCCCCCAAATGCATCTACACGACAGTAGTTCCAACAGTTTTACAGTGGGGCCAAGCCTTCCCCCGTATTTGTCTTACTAATGTGTCTCCTCCACACTCGGATACTGCGCGGGGAAGGGCTTGGTTGGAGCCCCCTTTCCCATTCCCTCTGAAACTAATTAGCGCTGAAGGCTGGAGCTGGGGGAGACTAGCGACGGTGAGACATGGAAGGGTTGGGTGGTGATGGTGCTTGGAGGGGGTTGCTCTTTCTCTTATTGCTGCAAAGACCACTCAGCCTTGAAACAATGGATCTTGAGCTCCAGCTTGCATCAAGGCCTCGTTATTGCCACATAACTGTATGATGATTTCCATTCAGCCACTTTTACCTCCGTCTGTCTGCCCTTTGCAAGAGGTCAGTGTTCCTCTTCTTCCAGAATTCGGATAACGGGGCTCCAGATGCCTTTGTGAGTCTTGCTGCCTCAAAATTCATCGTGACATAAATGTCCTGCCAGCGGATAACAAACTGCTCCCACGTATTCACCAGATATTCAAATCGAATTGAACGGGCTCTCTCATTGTGTCTCTCTTTGTTTTGAGGGATGGTCAGGGGAGGCAGTTAGGATGGACAGCTTTGCTCTCCATGCCCTGGCTGGGTCCTGCCCCCCACTCGCCTGCAGGGGCCGGATCAATAGCAGCTGAATGCCATCTGCTTGGGGCAGCAGAACGCCACCAGAAGTCCGCGCCATGCATCTTCCTCTATTGAAAGGTTATTTTTATGCGAGTAAACAATTCATCCTCTGGCCTCCACGCTTTTTGCTCGTTTACCCCACCGCCCGATCGATGTGATATGCAAAGCAGGGCAAAGAAAAAAAAATTGAATCCTAAGAGTGAACCTGATGCCCAGGTGACAGATAATCGATTAGCCTCCCCTCTAAACTCTGACATGCGGCCGGAGTGTTTTATAGCCGCACATGCAAATCTCCTTTGAATTTGAATCCTTTACTCTCTCCAAACACCCACTTGAAGAGCCCCGATAAGAAGATAAGGCAGTTAGGGCGAGGAGAATGTACTTTTTGTGTCCAATTACTGATCTGTCCCCATGCGTTTGTTGCACCAACTGGACACAGATGGGACCCGCTGTTTGTGATGCCCTCGTTGCATCATGGTGGGCTTAAGGGGGCAAAAACGAGGGGGTCCTGATGAGATGATGCCTGTGTTTTCGCGGGGCATCATCGCTCGCTTGACCCCTCAACAACGCCGTCCAGGGAGCGGCGGATATTTCCGCGGCATGCTCCGCTGGCCACACCGAACCTGTTTCGGCTCCAGGGGGATTGTTTGGCTCTTATTAGATTTTCTGCAGTACGGCTATTAGTGATAAATGTACTGCCGCATTCACTGTCAAGTTAATCAATGCTGCCAAAGTTTTGTTGACCTAACAGCAATCTATAAAGCAGAGGCTGCTTCGTTTTCTCTCCCCAACCGTCGCTCCCCCACCCCACTTTTCCATGACAACTCTGTCTACCATGGGGCTCTTTGGAAGTCTGATTCTCCTTCAAAGGGGAGTGTGTGTGTGGGGGGTGGTAGTGTGCGCTGAAGCCGTGTCCACAAATTGAAATACTGTCTTTAAAAGCGGGGCAATTGCTGTGACGCCTGGCCTGTCAAAAGAAATTGTTTAAAAACCAGAGTCACTCAAATAGATCCAGTTTGATGGTTAAAACACTGGCAAATCGATAACTTCACAGATGATAGAACGTTGTCAAGTTTAAGAAAAAAAAGTGCAATTTTCTTGACAACAAACCCCTTATTTTCAACAGCTGTAAAAAGATGAAAGGAGGGAGATCGAAAAGATAGGAGGGATGGGGCAGAGGGGAAAGAAATAAGACCTAGCTCTCAAATGTATGGCACTGTCATCAAGCAACCGCTGTGCAGCCCTCTAAAACAAATGACTACCACACACTTTCAAACGCAATTATGGGCTTATGAAATATGAATTTCCATCGATTTCTTTTCCTCACTTTCGCATGGTCATCCAGCTCTGTGTATGAAATACTCATCATATAAATTATGACCGAGTGTTGACATCATTTGGGTTTTGCTCTTTTCTATTTTCTTTTGTTGTTTATTCCCTGCTGTTGGCTATTTATTTATTTATTTGTTTTTTTATTGTTTACAGTATACTTACTTAGTATTGGGAATGAATTTAATCTCTGTAATCCCAATCACAGATAATTCATTGTGGCTCTTTGGCAGGGAGGCCCCGTGCACTCTGTCCGAGTCAGTGAGGCTCTGGTTGATGAGGGCGCACAGAGGCACAATTACTGGAGCAGGAGAGAAGCACTGTAACCTGGCTGGAGAATACTGATTAACCTTTTTCACGCCGCTGACAAATGAATTGCATCAACAGCGCACGACAGCATTTATCAACGCCTGTCCACGCTTAGGGTCCCCCCCGTCCAGCCAAAGAAAAATAACAAGCTTCTGCTAATAAAGCAAAGCTGCATGCCACAGCACATTAGACTGTCACACCCCTTGCAATCCTGCATCAATCTTCTTTGAGCCCGATCCAAAAGAAGACCCTTCGTTTGGTGACGTAGAACACGGCTCTGATGGGCCGTTAAAGAGTTTCTATAAAATAAATAAATAAATACAAAAATGCTGTCGCTGTTGTGGCTGATTGGTCTTCCTGTCAGACAGTTTTGTCCTGCTGTACTTCCACCATATATGTCCTCTCCTGGTATTATATACAGTTTAATATATCTTAACTATTAATTCATATGGAAGTGGCAATATCTTCTGAGCAATAAACTGATGTATGCCATTACAGTTTCTATTATTATAGAAATTATTATTATTAAGCCAATAAATTGCGATTTTTAGACAAGTAACATCTATAACATATCTTTAGCTGAAGCAAAAATGTCAAAATTTACCTATTTCTTTCTGGGTGCCAAGTTAATGCATGTCCATTACTGTCAAATTATTTATAAACTGCCCACAATTCTGTGGTGTCATATATCACTGAAAAACTCCTTTCATGTAGAATTTCACTTAGACATGCAAGTAGGTCTATTTTTTATGTACTAATGACAATATCCACAAAATGAGACCATGTTCTACAACTGTGATGCATGTCTGAAGTGGTGATGGCGTAGTGCGTAGGATACTTGCCTCTAGACCAAGAGGTCATGGGTTTGAATCCTACCTCCAGCACACCACCAATGGGTTCCTGAACAACACCCTTAACCCCAAGTTGCTCCAGGGAGACTGCCCCCTGTAGTTAGGGATTGGAAGTCGCTAAAGCGTCCGATAAATGCCGTAAATGAAGCCCCTTCCCAAAAACAGATCTACTTTTCTTCACATTCAGAAGAAAATCTCAGCTTATAGAACACCAGCATTTCACACACTTTATCCAAACCATATTTCGAAAGATTTTATAGATCAATATTACAAATATTTTGCACATAGCTGGTTTTAAGACGTGAAAATGTTTTATAACAGCCAGTTTTCTTAATTATTTCTTGATCATTTTAATTTTATGTATTTCAAGTCCAACACCATCTAAAGGCTAGACCTTACAAAATAGGCAAATGTATGCAAAAACAAATCAGACATTTTTAAGTCCGGTACAAAAAAACATCTATAAGAATGTCTGTAATCCACAAGCAGCGGTGCATTGTTCTGTGTGTGTAAATTTTTACCTTAAATTAAATTTTAAAAAATGAGTGCCTGCAAACTTTGTGCCCAGTATTAAAGTCCTGACACTACATGCGTCCGGTTTAGCTGTAAGCATTTGGACCCCGGCACCGGTAACGCTGACCCGTCACAAGGCTGCCGTTTGTCCATGAAAGGTCACTTATCTGACATGTTACAGTGTCATTTGCATTTAAGCGTGCATTTTATTGACCCCTACTTTCAAGCCCCTGACTGCTTGCCATTAATGTGTTTCCAGGCGTGATGTGTTCACTCAGCACATGCGGCGACGGTCAATTAACAAAGCTCTCTAATTGCGCCACCTTTCAGCTGGGCCGTCACTGGTTTGCTTGCTTTACAATTAAGAACAATGGGTGGGCCGGTTTAATTTTTCCCCCTTTTTTAATGAGGATTTAGAGGCAACAAATGATGATACAACTCGTAACCCAACAGCGGGCTGCACCCTCATCAATCCTCTTTTATTTACTGCGCTTGTTTTTCTCGTGTATTCAGGGCCACTGCGGAGGTAAATGGGCGAAAGGCTCTAACAAGAACAAAGCTCGGCGTCGCACACGCTTGTCCACGAGCGCTTCAGGAAAATAAAACGAATCAAGAGCAAGAGGGAATTATTTTTCTTTATTAAGTGACCCGTGTCCTGGGGGACGCCAAACAAAGCAAACAATTAATCTTTTCCTATTGGTTCTGCGGAGGCACGTTGCTCCAGCCAGGGTGAAGGTGGTCTCTACCTGTAGCAGGCTAGAGTGGAATAATTAGGCCTGTACAGGAGAATAAATGGACTCCTGTGAGAGCCTCAGCCCTGCTGAGCTTTCTCCACCTGACAGTCCAGTTACACCCCCCGCTACACCCCACCCAACCACCTCTGGAACCATTAGCAATAACCAAAAAGAAAAAAACAACACAGAAAGAAAGAGAGAGCGAGCGAGAGCATAATTAACAAGATTCAGTGTATTAATTGTGTGAGTGTGTGCGTAGGGGGGTGTTAAAAAGTAGCCAGGGAAAGTACATTAATTGCTATTCCTAACAAAGTGTTTAATCAAATTAAGTCAAGCTGGGCCGTTCACAGTCGGCTAAGCAAGAAAAGCCTTTCCTAGCTTTGGAGGAAAAAAAAAAGACAAACCATATCAATAGGTGCTGGGGGCTTGTCTATAGACAAATTGTTACATTAGAGTTTCTTTTGTAGGCCTACAGTTTAAACTACTTAAAGGCAAACTATACGGTAACTTCTACCAGAATAGAGACAATCTGGAAAATTATTGTATACCAAATTGCCTTCGTAAGAAAAATTAAATTCAGAGGCAAAAAATGTTAAGGTTTGTTAATAAATATGAAATAGAATCAGAACTGTCTTTCACTGACAACTAAACAAGACATATCACACAAGAGTAATATATGGAAAGAAGTGGGTATATGAAAAAATTTGTATATATATA
>JBBJLR010000018.1:8323854-8334037 GCA_037577145.1 Brachypetersius gabonensis
ACTGACACTTCACACTGCACTCACACTTTACACTGCACTCACACTTACACTGCACTCACACTTTACACTGCACTCACTGCACTGACACTTCACACTGCACTCACACTTTACACTGCACTCACACTTACACTGCACTCACACTTTACACTGCACTCACACTGTACACTGCACTCACACTGCACACTGCACTCACACTTTACACTGCACTGACACTGTACACTGCACTCACACTGTACACTGCACTCACACTGTACACTGCACTGACACTTACACTGCACTGACACTCACACTGCACTCACATTTTACACTGCACTGACACTTTACACTGCACTGACACTTTACACTGTACTCACACTGCACTGACATTTACACTGCACTGCTCTCACACTTTGCACTGCATTGACACTTTACACTGCACTCACACTTACACTGTACTGCCACTTTACACTGCACTAACACTGCATTTACACTTTACACTGCACTGTTACTTTATACTTTGTTATACATTATATTATGCAACTCAACCTGTGACTAGTTATCATCATCGCACTGCTTTGTCTTTCATGTGTTTTATGTCTTTATGTTCTATCTGTGAAGAGGGTATTCAAGTAAGAATTTCATTGTGTTCTGTACACTGTACTCTGTACTTATGGCAATAAACTTCAACTTCTTTTGAAATGTGTATTTCCTCCCTGGAATTTCAAAGTTAACTAAGGATAAATGCTTACAATGACTTATTAATGTGTAACAGCTGTTTACTCATGATTTGGGTATATTTTGCTAATGTTAATCCAAGTTCATTTCTTGGTTTTGTGGTAGGTTTGTCCATGCATTACACACAGACTGTCTGAACTATTTTAAGTGTGATGCATAACCTAAAATATTTTGCTGAGAGACACTCATACTGACTAATACAAACTGCATGGCAGCACATGGGCTGTAGGCTATAACTATGCAGCAGCAAGGTGGACCTACAAGTAGCCAGCAAGTGTAAACATCTGTGATAACATGCATAAAATATCTAGTATACACAGATGAGCTATTAAAACCTTGACAGGTGAAGTGAATTACATTGATTATCTTGTTACAGTAGCAGCCGTCTACTGTAAGGGTGGGAGATATTGCACATCACAGAGACAGAATGTTGCGCATGACGTGTGCTTGACAACAGTCAAAAACTTAAATACTGGAACATAAACTTACAATTGTGTGGAATGGAATGTTTTTTTTTAACATTCCATTTTTTAAATTCAACTTAAAGAAGAAACATTATTTTTATGCATAATTAGTCAAAAGTATGTGGCAATATTTGTGAATGATTGCAGTTCTTAAGTGTTTAACATCTCTTCCTTTGTTTTCCTCCTAGTGGCCGTAATGGTAAAATGCGTGTGATCTCATTCAAGACAGGGATTGTGAATCTATGCAATGCAGATGTTCCAGAGAAATACAGATGTGAGTAATAATCAAACATGCATGCAAAAGTCTTCTCTCTTTCTCTCCCAACCACACACACACACACACACACACACACACACACACACTTATACTAATATCTCTATATCTCTATTGAATTTTACATTTGCTTACTATTACAATGTAATAATCTGTAGTGCACTTAAATTTTAGTTTTTCTTTTCTCTTTCGAATTTTGTTTTACAAAAATAAGCATTTTTCTCATGTGAGTCTTCTCATGTGTTTTCCTGTCGTCTGGATTTTTTAGTGCCACAAGAGAATAAAACACACACACACAAACACGCACACACACACACACACACACACACACACACACACACACACACACACACACACACACATGTTGTTGCATTGTTTTACTGGTTTGTGCAAAATAATACACACACCTCAAACCAGTCTACACATCATCAAGCTGAGGTGGATTTTAGTTGGTTTTAGCAAAAGGGTCACAGAAATAATTCTCTTTTTATTTGCATGTACACACCATTTATATGGTATTAATATTTTTTTTATTTCATTCCAAATATCAGAGAAACATTCCAGTTGTCATGTGTGGGGTGGGGGAGTGCTGAGGTTTTCTCACAGTGAAAAAGTCTTAAACATCTCAGGCGGTGTTTTAGAAACCAATTCATGTGAGAATGTTGCATTCTTTTAGAGGCTTTAAATGAACGTAGAAAAGTGGGTTTTCTTCTCCAGACAAAGGCCTTGCCAATAATCATACTCACCTAATGTAACGGGGAATATGTAAAATATCCATTCTCCTGCATTTACGAATGCACAGAACCGAACGTGCTAAAATAAACCCAACGATTATCCGCCGCCTAATGCCCTGAGCAGGTGACAGAGAACTGTCAGAGTTCATAAAAGACCCATCAGAACCGATAATGCACTGGTCACGAGTCAGCAGCCTGGCGCTCAGGATGGAGGATCATTGATTAATGTCACATAGCCAATAGATTTATGTATGCAAATGCCCCCGTTCAATCCCTCCGCCGCCACTTAAATTTACTGTGGCATTTGTCCTGCACAGGGGGCATGTCCAGTCAAATGAAGTCCGGATTTTCGGGCCAAACCAGCCGGATAAATAGACAGACAGCTGCTTTTCTGTTGATTGGCGGACAGCCATGAGCATAAGACTCTGCAAAACAAAATTTTAATGAAGAGACTTTTATTTTTTTTAAGGAAGCAGTCAGCTACCAATATTAAAGCAAGTAATTAAATCAGAGGCCCAGTTAAAAAGCACTGTGTCGGCCAATTAGCATATGCACTACACATCCGCTGCACGCATATTTTCGAGGATTTGCTTAAAAGTTCTCATGGGGCCACACAAATTCAAAGCAAAGGTTGCAGACCGTGCTTAATCATTACCATTCGGACAGAAAGTCATTTGGAAGAAATCAATGGTTTTAAGAAACAATGAAATTAGAGGAGGGAGGGCTGCTTGCATTAAAGACATGTAATGCATGCAAAAAAACACAATTAACTGAAACCTATTAAGTCGTACGCATATGCCACAGTAGCCGGGGCCGGGAGGCAAAGGTAGAATTTAAATGTTATTGTCTGCCGTGCGAGGAAAGAGGTGTGTACAGTGTTTGAAATACGAGCAATTATTTGTCTATTATTGAAAAGGAGAAAGTAGGTTTACTTCCCCCCTTAAAATCTGCTGACTCTCTGTGGTGCAACAGTCAGGGAGATGACTTTGGACCTAAGGAACTGCAAGTTCAAGCCCAGCAAACAGCAAAAGCAGCAAAAGAGCAAGTTTCACAAGACTCAGAAGCCACACTAATGGACGTCTATGGTTTTTGTTTTAAAGGACCTGGTATGGATGCCTTAACAGTACATAAGACTCCAGTTTGACATCAGTTCTTTGGCTGTAAGGTAGTGTTTATGATGCTAAATGACACCTCTATAGGATTTTTATGATGAATGATATTAACCCACATTAAGACTTATTCCAGGAAGACTTCTTTTGGAAAGCAACTGATGAATGCAACGTATATAACAAGTGGAATAAACAGTTATACACAGTAAAGTAGGCTTTTGTCAGTCATCATTAAAGATTTATGGAGTTGCTATAAACGCTGGTCTTTAATAAACTGTCAGCTATTAAGTGATTTAATAAAAAAGCTGTTTAAAGTGCTTGTAAAATGAAGAACCTGATAGCATTATCTTTTCAAATGTATTTCGCCGTTTTTGTGATATTACAAAACAAATGCATTGTTTTGTGATGTCACAAAATATATCCCTCATTTCGGTGATGTTGCAACATTCATCCACCTTTTTAGACTAAAATCAAGCTAATATTGCTGTTATAAGTCTTTCAGCTCAAACTGCTTTATCTCAATGAGAGCAGCTAATCAGAGCAGAGCTAATCTACAGAACCAAAACATCCAGTTTCATTGTAAGGGATAGAGGGAGGATGGAAATGATCATGTTAAAATGAATTATGATCTTTTTTACTATATAAAGAGAAAAAATAAAATAGAATGTAGGACATACGCCCATAAAAAAACAAATAACTTCTTTTTACAGTGTATATAATACCTGCATATGAATAAAATGGGAAACTGAGCTAAGGTGAGTTAAACTGATTCAAGATGATTTGAATTGACTTCACAATAAACTCTTTAGTGGATCATTTATGCGGAGAGAGAAAGTGAATACGCCCCCCTCTTGAGTACGTTTCCTCTTGCCCTTTGGTTAGAAGCACATTAGCAAGGCACATAAGAAGCCATGACCTTCTCATTTCCAAATGCACCCTGGACCGAGTGTAATAGTCGCGCCGCGGGGACGGTATCACACCTTCTGCATTTAACCAGACGTGCATTTTACCCTCACACATGCACTGCCAACTTATCTCATCTGTGTTTCCCCTGTGTTGCCCCTGACACAAAAGGGCAACCGAGAGAGGCTCCTGCAGAACAGGATCGGAATTAAAGTTAGTCCAGAGGAGCCTCTGCAGCAGGAATCATTTCTCTTTAAGGCCACAAAATGAGCAGGCATGGGATCATCTAGGAGCTCGGCGACTCCAGCATCAACAGATAAGAAAAATGAATTAACACCATGCTGCAGCGCAGGACTCCCCTTATCTCCAGGCTCTGGAGCACAACCATGAACTTCAAATTTGCCAAATCAGGAAAGCAGCCAGAGGCAAAGAAGTAAAACTTTGTGTTTATGCAACTGAACTTCACTCATATCAACACCGGCGTCACACTTCAGCTGCAGAGACTTCAGACGTGCAGGTCAATCAGCGGAGGAAAACAGAACCAGGAGGAAATTACGCTCTCAACACAGCAGCTGCTTATCTAGGCATTCATAACATCTGTTTTATGCAATGATTGTGGAGATTGGAAATATCCGTAATGTACATTTTACAAGAAAATCAAGTATCACTCTGTGTATTCATTTAAATATATTTTTGGCTTTTTAAAAGTAATTTCGAAATAGTATTCGCCATATACACCGTGAAAAAACAGCCCAATAAAAACACTGTCGTCCGAAGGCTTTTCCTTCACCAGCAAAATTGGAAAAGTCGCATTTTTCAGAGACAGTGACACATGCACATTTATAATAAAGAATATATAAAATGTATATACATTAATTCTATGCAGTATAATATATATATACTAAATATATACTAAAATGTTCCTCTGTGTAGATTGATTCTGTTCATTTTACTTTGCAAATCCAGAAAACACATCATTTGTTCCGGGTTGTGTTTTTGTACTTCTGCATACAGCTGTAGTTAATCTGGGTGTGTGAATGAATCCCACTTCTTCAGTTTCTGACTGTACAGCAGGGCTGCCACTGATCCAAATGACCAGTCTGTGTCACATTTTTGTGGTAACTGGACCTCATGAACACATTTTATTCCATGTCTGTAAGCAGGATGGAAAGACAATGATGTAAAACAGGTCAGAAGTTGTGAAATATTTTCAGTGCGATTATAACTGCACTATTACACATTCATTTCAGACCAAAAAGCCCCGAAGCTCTGTAATTGCTCAGTGGTGATAGTAACCCAGAAAAGAGAAATGCCCCCTTACAAATCCCTGCAAGACGGCAACAAGAGGAACAGAGTTACACATTTGCAAGCAAATTATTTTTTTTCCAGCAGAGCTGGCAGTGGTGTGCATGACAAACCGATGCAATTTCAGCGATGTCGCGAGAGCGAGGCGATATTTGTCTCGAGGTGGCAAGCTTTAGTTTCCAGTTGCCCGCGGACTCCCCAGATTTGAATCGCCAGGGGTCCAGAGGCCCCTCTCTTGACAGGGCACAAATAATTACAGCACACTCTCTTCATTGTACTCCATTATATTGCTCTTCTTATCTGCGGGGGCCTGGGTTGCACTTGATCAAGTAAGGTCACTGTATTTTGACCATAACACAACATAACACTGCAATTTGGAGATATGATAAATAAACACTGGCAGGGTTACAAAGGCTGTATTTTATCAGGCCTTTTTTATGCTCTTTCTTTTTTTGTCTTTTGGAGCCCCATACAACTCAATATAAACCAAAATGTTTACAATTTTAACATAAAAAGATACATTAAAAAATCCCTTTATTAGCCAGCACCCCCCAGTTCCCTAGATATTAACCAGGTAAATATGAGGTACAGACTCTAATGTACTAGGTAATTGTTTTGGTTAGTGTGTGGCAAATTCCAAGACAACTTACACGGTTATTAAAATGCTATTACAGTGTTATTACAGTGTTATTGCACCAATCAGACAAAGGACAGTAAAATATATCTTAACTGGATAATTTTTGGGAGTAACAAAAAGGTAAATACCAAGCAAATCACACAATATTTCTCTGGAATGGTGCAAAAAGTTGAAACACTTAAAAGTATCATGTAGATACAAAGATACAGATCACTGTCACGTTTACGTTTACAGCATTTAGCCGACGTCACTGGACACACGTGTCCAAACCAAAACTAAATCAGGACTATAAAAGAAAGCAACGATCCTTGCTGTTGTTTAATTCACTTTCCCGCCTTTTTCTTATGTTTTTTTTTTTTTTACACGGCCAAAACACTGATGAGGCAATCAACAACCACAACCTGCGTGGCCAAATTGGATTAGAGTCAACATGTCTGCCGTATGGGCGCATTTCAATAAATCTAAGAAAGACACGTTTGTGAGGTGTGCAATACCGAAATTTCTCAACGTCGGGATTAATTTATGATATAAAATCAAAACATCCCGATCAAGCATAGAAGAGGAAAAACCCTTTGAACACACCCACTCTGTCTAGGGTGGATGTTTTTGAAAAGGCAAGAACGTTTTCCAGTAATACCAGTTAATATATGGGCTATGTCTGTCTTTGTTATAATATACAATTTTGTTACAGGCCTACAGAGTTGTTATATGTTGTTATATCTTTCAACAGTTTTTAAAGCACTTGTTCTGAACGCACTTTGTTCATATTAAAATGCACTTGAATTCACTAGTTTCATGAGAGAGGATATTTCATTGTGGATTATTTCAGCTATCTTACTTTTAGGCTATTCATGAGTGGGCCCAAGTAAAAAAGGTTATTTCAAATGTTATTTTATATTGTGCATTGTTTGAATGGTAAATAAATATTTTCATAGTTATGGAGCAGATTTATTATTTGAACCATGAATATGAATTTGTGCAATTTTAATGCTTGCCATGATGGAAATATTACAAAAAAATGGCATAATAATTTATTTCGGTTTTCGGCCCAAAAAAACTAATAATTTCGGTGTACATATGTATAAGTAGGGCCTATGGCTTTCTGACTGCTAGAAAATGCCCCTGATTAGGAGCTAAAGCTCAGATAGAAAATAGCTGAGCATGTACAATACTGTGCATAGGTCATAGGCACCTGCAAAAATAATATTTAAAAACTGTTTAGTGAGTGTTTTTTTGTTTCAGTGAGTGTTTTTTTTTTCAGTGAGTGTTTTTTAACATCAATTTTACTAAATTCTAAATAAAACGAAACAGAATAAATACAAATGACATTCTACAGCAAATAGTGATTTCATGCTTTACATACACAGTTATACAGCTTGTAGTGAAATGTGCCCAAGAAACATCAAAGGCTAGGATTAAGTAATTCAAATGAAGATGCTTTATGTTCTTTAATGATGAATAGTTTCCAGGTCTTTGATCAATAGTTTTTAATGCATTGCAGTATTATTTCGCTCCACTGTGAGTGCACCTACCTCCATGTTACCTCAAATAGTGCCATAGCACTGTTATCTAGAAACTGAGGGGCTGTGAAGGGTCCAGGGCTTTTAGTGCAGATTAGCAGTAATGGTCCAGATCACTGATCAGCACATGCAGAGCTCGGCCTGCAGAGGGCATTTGGGTACAGAGTGTGAATGATATTCAGTGTAGAGCTTCTGTTTATGGTAAAACAGGTTTCCAGTTTTACCAACAAAGACTGATCCTCCTGTTGCTAATGGCTAAAGAAGGCCTTCTCCTTTTCTAAGACATGCCACTGTTTGTGTCCCCAGAACACTGTTTCTGTTACCAGCAAGTTACTTCAATGTAAATTATTTATTTACTGTATTGATAACCAGTATTCTGAGTAGATAGCATAGTGTAATTAATTTAGAGTATTTTTTTAGAGTACTTTTAATAAAATAAGTAATATAGTAAAATAGTAATATTAAATATTATATGAAGACACATGAATTGGGGGTTCTAAATTGACCATAGATGTGAGTGGTGCCTTGTACCTATAGACTCTGGGATGTGCTCTGGGTAGACATGACTCTGGTAAGGATTAAGCGGTTACAGAAAATGAATGAACTAATCTATTGTGCTTGTCTCTGTGTCTCCGTGACAAAAGCAGTTTCAGGATCAATACGTTTTCTGATTCTAATGGTTTTCACACAGCTTTCATATCCACTTACCTAATTGAAAGGTACTAAAAATAACATGAAAATCTCTGATGTTCAAGTGCAAGAGCAGCATGAGTCTTCAGAGTTTGAAGCTAGAACATAGGATCCACCTTCTTGTGTTGATGATTTCAGACCATCAGACCCAAGCTTCATACTGAACAGTGTCTGATCTCATGCAAATATAAAGTGCACAGTTATATTAAAGTATTCTGTTTGTTCTCCATTTGACTTCAGATGCATTTTTTTGGTGTTAAAAAGTTCCCTTGTAGTGCATTTTTACTTCCAGTTTTTACTCTCAGCTGGTCATGTAAAAAACTGTACAAAAGTCTTAGGGACCTGCAAAAACAATATTTAAAAAACGATTTAAATTTGCAGTGGGTGTTTTTTTCACACTAATATGACTAATTATGCTAAAATTATGCTTCCCAATATTTTATCAGCTGGAAAACAAGGAGAGAATTAAAACAGAGCAGAACTTGAACCTGAAACTGCGAACAGCGTACAGACAGAACAAAAAATTACAAAAAAAAAAGAATAAATGCAATAACATTATCCAGTAAACAGTGCTTTAATGTTCAGTGTGTTCCTTGTAGGTTCCATCATAAACCTGGTTTGATTTGATCAGTCATTTGTTAAACTGAATCAGGAGATGCTGATGGAGTTTCACAAATCTAAACAACAAAACAATGGCTGGAGGAACTGAGGAGGAACCTGGAACCGAACCCGTGTTCTCCTCAACAGCTCACACATTATCAACTACTTTTCACAAACAAAACTAATCTTGATTCTTTTTACTGCTTTCTTCTTTGTATTTATTCTAATGTTCACTTTTCTAGCAGAAACCCATTATCACACGCAGAGAGAATTGGCCTACTGGCTTTCAATAGGACTTTTGCACAGTACTGTACATGACTGTTTCCCTTCCCAGATGCATAAGCAGACTTATTAACTGTTGTAAAACTAACACAAAAAAATTAAAACTGGTTCTTGTATCTGTTTGTGGCCAAACATTAAAGGCAGAGCTGTTTCCCAGTCACACACTGAACCCAGAGCGTCTATGGAAAACACCTGTGAGCTACAAGCAGAATCTTGTCATCGCACTTTCCCAGTAATGTCATTAGAGACGTTTCCACTGCAGTCCTGCAGGCGGACGGGGGGACAGCACTCATAATGATATCCTGCACCGAGCCTCCTGCAGACACACCACCCTTATGCAGCCTCTGATTTTGACAGCTTGTCAATATGACAGGCTACGCAAAGGAACGTGCACTTGAGTTTTTGACAGCATTTTATATGCAAAGTGAAGGAACGCTTGACAGGACTTTGCGGACAGTTTCTTCCAATGCTCAGCTCGAAAAGTGTTGAGGCGCCAGGCAGTGGAACTCATGCACAGAAAAATAAACATATTTATAGTGTCACACGTAAGGAGAGTCAGACATCTGCACACAGTATACAATCTACGGTACATATATGAACACAACTCTCGGGGGGTGGGGGGTGACCACAACAACGTTCAGTTTCTCAGGTTTTATCTTTTATAGGTGCAGGTACCACTTTGCCTTAGTTTTTTAACACTGCTGAGAATATTTCTCCTAATTTTAAAAAAATAAGACAAATAATGCAGCGTTTCCAGAACTTGAATAATTCAAAGAAAACAAATCTCTCATTCACTCAAACAAAATGGCAATAATAAACTTTGATGAACTTCTAGTAGTGTTTTACCATCCAACTGGTCTCAGTGTGAGAGGAGAGTGTTTTATACTTTTCCTCATTAAATAAGATGTGATTCAGCTGATCACTAATCAGTCCCTCATAAAGCAGAATGAG
>JBBJLR010000018.1:8396601-8412320 GCA_037577145.1 Brachypetersius gabonensis
ACACACACACACACACACACACACACACACACACACACACACACACACACACACACACACACACACACGCACACACATTTATTTAGTCTTTAGTCCTGGCTTCTCTGTTAACATTTCTATCTGGTGTGCCTTGATTCTGTCTTTGTATTTAATTGGGATTGTGCACCTACATCCAGCCTCTAACTCAGAAAATTACCTCATATTTTTTCCTATTCGATTAAACCCTGAAACTTCTGAGGACAGCCATCACAGACCGAGTTTGCTGTCTATCTTAACAAAAGCATCACTAAATCTGTGGAGGGTTTAACACAGATTCATTTGCGTCGGGGCTTTTTGCACCAGCTGATAATCTGCTCACTTTACCTGTGAAGTAATTGAGGCACAAATACTATACCTGCTGATACAGAGCGGTGCTTTTCTTCAGTTAAAATCTATATCTCATTGATTGAAAAGCGTAAGGCTGTATCCACATCACGTCTTAACTAAAAAGAAAATAAATACTAGGAAAGAGATACACAAAGTGGATGACAAGTTCCTAGATAATGTGGCATCTCAATTTCATACCCACAGCGAGGAAGAAAACTCTCCAGGGACACTCGATCTGTTTGATGTGTTTGTTATTAGTGCAGACACTAATCCAGTGCATCATTATTAGAACATTTTCAGGTTGTTCATAGCGACGCACTGATATGGGATTTCACACCCCATTCTGATATCCATAAATATACAAAAATAGTTTTATGTACATGGATTTTTATGTACAGGGATGTAACAATGCATCAAATGATTGTGATATTGCAATACAAAACTGTGACAACATCAGTATTATAATTATATCTAATAAGGAGTTTAATATAATTATAATATTTTATATATAGAGTTTACATTGTCAAACCAGTATAAATCTTCATCTCAGTCCAGCGCATTCATGACCATTCACCCCACTTTCCAGCTCTAGTATGTTTAGTGCCAGATCTGAAGAATCATTATTTTTCTTTATTCAAATTTCACCCCAAATATTGTAAGAATTCTGAATTGTTTTCAGACATACTGCATTTAAATATATTCTGAGCGTATCCCACCGTGAGCCCTGAACATCTACAGAACTGAATTGTGAAGTGGCTGTGCTGTTACACCTCTAGCTGATGCCGATACAAAAACATTCTAAAACTGTAGAAATTAGGGCTAAGTCCGCCTGAAAATATAACATATGTATTTCTATAAACATAAAAACAAAAATAAAGCATTTTAACATTATTTACCTACTCATTGTGCTCCTCTAGTGACTAATAAACGCACAATTAAATAACTGGTCAAATCTTAAAATCTGCCGATATTATTTTTTCAAGCAAATACCTGCTGATACTGAGAGGATTCTGACATCACTGTGCATCGCTATTAGTTTCAGACATGAATTGCTTTTCAGGTCACTGGATCAAAAAGTGTGTATCTATTTATTATAATATATGCAGTGTTTCTAAAATGTCTTTTTTATAGAAACCTTTGAAACCTATAAACAGTGGAATCCCGGCAAAATCATGTTGTACTTGAAACAATGATGTTGTAAAAAACATGACCTTTCCAATGGTAGTGCAAGAGAACATCTAATACTGAACCATTCAGGACTGAAACGCTGTTACAGAAATGCTGGTACATTCAGGGGAACATAACTGCACCATTTCCTTCAGCAGTCATATTTAAGTTGCGCTGTCTGTACAGCATGTAATGACTGTAGGTTCTCATTTTTCTATTTAATGAGGTTAAGATAAGGCACGAATGCACGCCTTTCCCTTGGGAAAGTGAATGTAATGCATTAAAACTCATTTGAAAGTGCACAGTTGGACATTAAGGACTGTTATACCTCTGAGAATACATGTCCATTGTCAGTAGCTTGGGAGGCTTGTACATGACCCTGTTTTCGGAGTGTACTTAAGGATAATAAGCTGATTTCTGGATCATGCTGTCTTTAAATGCGGTTTCCATGTGAAAACGTCATAGTGATCTCTCATCAGTGAAGGACCAGCTCCCTCCTTTCAGACCTTTTCATCCTGCCATTCACTAAGAACTGCCAAAACACATCCGCACACAAGACAAAAGGAACACAGTTAAATAAAAAAGGCTCGCAAAATGAATGAAGATGGCATGAAATCTACAAGCTGACAGGTGTATAGAACCAAATACACACAGACAGCTTTATTTTGCACTCCAGAAAGACTGATCTCAGTGCCTGTTACAGTTTAATCACTATAGACCAACATACACACCCTAAACTGTCTCATATATTTACAGCATGTTGAGTGATGGTGGAACATGAGGTTATATGCTAGAATGTCAGAACTGTCTGTTAGACGAGTTGTTAATGTCACCAGTGAACAATGCAAAGTCTCTGTGTTCAGCTCTCGTCTGTGTTCCAGATGGCAGAGAACGTTAACAAATACATCAACACTGACATTTTGCTTTGTAAGCCCTTCATGTATTGACACTGTGTCATTCTTTAGAGACACAGTTTCATGCTGAAAAAAGTTAAATTGCTACCTAATAATAATTACTACTAATAATATTTACTCTTTGTTATTATTAGTACTAGAAGACATGCATGCCAGGCAAATGGCATGGAGGTACTGAAGTGACCCTAGGTGTGTGTGTGTGTGTCGTGATGGACTGCTGACCTGTCCAGGATGCCTTTCACCCCACGATCCATGGTTTAGGCTCCAGCCCCTTTTTATGCATAAGCAGTTTAGATAATGGTTGAATGGAATAATAATATTTGTTATTATTATTATTATTATCTATTACTATTCCCTTTTGGTATTATTTGGTGTACAATAAGGTCTATGTAAATCTGCAAAGGCCAATGTCCAGTAACAGACTGTAAAATGATTTAATATTTACAGCTCAATATGAATCAGTATCAGAATCACATCTGTATCTGGTTTAAACTACCATCAGACAGATGTTTCAATTTGCTCAAACTGGCTGAGTGGATGATTTACTGCTCTCTAGAAGAGGAGCATCTCACTCTGCCGTGCATTCATTTCCCTGCACTTGCGACCCTCCAGGAATTCGTGTCATATTTCCCTGTAGTGCTGCTCCAGGTGGATGCAGGCCTGACTTCTGCATTTTTTAAATGTTTACGGATCGGCAACGGACACGGACAAAATAACCTGCACAACCGAGTCCAAAATCCCACGTCCCTGAACTGTGCAGATATCAGTCTCCAGAAATAACATTCAGCCTTTCTGGGAGTTTCTGAAGTGAAGCAGATGGGCTTTTTTAACAGTCTACAGCTCCGTTTCCAGCAACAGTGCAGCGCGAGGCCAATGGAGTTCATACTACACGTCAATTTTGCTCTCAATCATTCCGTCACTCATACAATACGACTGATAGTGGCCAAGAGGGTTAAACACTCGCCCGTGAACCAGATGACCACAAAGTCGCAGGTTTGAACCTCCGAATTTCTCCCACTGTGTCATTGAGCAAGACCCCTAATCCTCAGCTGCTCCAGGCGGACCGTCCCTGTCCCTGTCGCTCTGGATAAGGGCATCTGCTAGATGCCCCTTCACAATAAAACAGGTTATCCGGAAAGAAAAAAGGGGAGTGTGTGTAAGAGAGAGTGAACACCCCATTATATAGAAAGAAAGAGGAGGCGTGTGTGTAGAGGGGAGAGAGGGCGCACACCTATTCTCTCCCAAGAAAGAAGGAAAGAAGGAAAAACTGGCAACACTTGAGGAATGTAAAGTGGCACGGAGGATTCGCAGCGTGTTAAATGCCTTGTAAGTGTTCTGCCGCGCTGAACGAGCTGATATTTGGGCTGATATTTGGGTTGACGCAAAGCCAGAGTGAAATTCTGTAATCAGTTATTTGCTTAATTTCTCTAATTAGTGGAGGCTGCTATTTTCATTCCCCTCCAGGGTACGCCTGCTTTCCTGAACCCCCAGCACTGGAACACTCTCTCCTCTCCTCCGTTCTCTCTCAGTGCTAAAACTGGGGGCGGGGTGTCTTCACGTTACTTGACGTGAGAAACATCCAGCATCATTAGAATGTACCGTAAGTGGCACATACATTTACATGCCGCTGGTCGTCCACAGCTTCTCTCTGTAAACATTACTACACACTACTCACCTATATAACACTTACAAAGCCTGGAAAAAACAATTTAAAAAGAAATAAATGATGATGAAAGATCGGGGTGCCCTTCAGCCCTCATAACTTTTAACAATTATTATTATTTGTTTTAATTTGATGCGAGTTTCAACAACAAATCTACGTTGTTTCAGCTGTTAAAAGACAAAGGGCTGATTTGAGTGTGCATTAGAATTAGAAATTACCAAATCCATCTGCAAGAGAAAGATTCATGGCATGAAGACATTAAGACTTGACTCGACATTCTTATGCTTTACTTAAGATATATTTTTAAATTGGTTTCTTCTCCTCTATTACTTGGGTAACAGGGTTGTGACCTCATCAGTCAATATCATAACATCACTGAAAATCAATGACGAAAACAGTGAGGGAGATTAACGGGTCAAAAATGACTTCGAATACAATCGCGTTCTATTAAATTGCATTAAAGGTTAATAGCCATTCTTTCTTTTCCAGCAAAGTTTTGGAGATACAAAGTTCAGTTATGCAAAAGCCTGGATGAAAAGGACGCATGTGTAACTTTGGAAAGTCGTATGCAAAACAGGAACATGCAGTTATAGGCAAAGGTTTAAACAGCCTCAGTCAAACAACCTGCTTTTTTCTGCAGGCAATGCACTTAAATCTAGCATTCTACTCATTTTAGAGCAATTTCTGTTTCTTTGCTGAGTGTAACATCTAAAACATTAAATAGTGCAATAACTTTTCGTTTTTTTCACACTCCACATTTCATTTTTTCCAGTAGAGCTGTTTTAACTGCAGAGAACAAACAGTATCTGTGTGTTAAAACTTGCAGAAGTGTGTTCACTGGGAAGCCCAAGCAGGTGTCAGAGCTGAACAGCCCCCCTTTTCCAAATTTAAGTGTCTAATGTGAAACAGAAGGCTGACAAAAATGGCCACAGTCCAGGGACTCTGACAGTGTTACACATCCCTTTAATGAAGTCCCTTAGACACCTGCCGGCGATGTCAAAGTGCCCGCATTGAATGTGGCGATTCAGTGGGACGCCCAGGATGGATCTGTCCTGGAGATGAACAGGTTCTGAAAAAAGGGCCCGTTTTTATAGGCACATTGGCTTGTTATGATTCTGCATAAATATTTGATGGCTGGTGTGTCTGGCTCAGGGTCAGCGTTATCCTGGGTGTATTCTGTATGTAACGCGAGGGTCCCTCCGCACATGACATCATCTGAAACTTTATATATAATTCACACTTCCTGACATAATTTCACACGCATCGTACAAACGGCTGCTTCTGTGAAAAGAGAGGCACGTGAGAGGACGGGAGCATGATTTGATTAAGGCGTTATTTGATTTTGCGCCTCTTTATTTCCCCCCTTCAGACTGAATTCGCCACATTAATCTCCCCTCCCGGTACCCGCTGGCCAATATTTGTTCCATAGAACAGGACGGATAAACAAAGCAGAGCCACAATGGCAGCGCGGCGTATTTAGGTTTCATGCATTCGGCTTCACTGGTTTGGCAGTGTTTGTGGCCTCCTAATTCCTCCCCCTCTCTCATGCTCTCGTTCCCTCTTTTTCCCCACAGATACACTGTGCAATAATGGATGTTTCTGGGACTTAATAGAATGGATTCTCTTCGAGGCTTATGCGAGCCTATTCAAAAGCACTCACCATTCACTTACTCTGTTTGGAGTTCCGGTGAAGGAAGCCAGACGTCGCTTTCATCCTCTTTTCTCCTTCTCTATGTTTTTTCTTTCCTTATCAATCTTCAGGTAATCCGTTTTCGTGTTGGGAGTAGAAAGTGCTCATGACATCAAATAAAAAATAGAAACATTATAAAATGTCACTTTTGGAGTGTTTTATTCTTGTTTGTTCGTTTTTTTATTTTTTTATCAAACAGTTGTCGTGGTGGACTTGCGTAGAATGGTTTTCTGTGGTTTTTGAGTCGGCTGATGAGGCACAAAAGGTGGAGTCGAAGGGGGAAAGCTATGACTGAGGCTCAGGCCACCGTTTTCCATCAGGGCGCGGGCAGGGGCCAAGGAGGAGCACTGATGGACAGGGCTTAGCTTGGTGTCGATCAATTCTGTGTGTAAGTGCATATCCGTGTTGTTCATTTCATACTGCAGGTCGCAGTCTGGGCAGTAGCCGTGATATTGGACCTTTTCGCTAAATCGCACCCGCTCCCGGGTCACCTGGGGACACCGGCTCTTCTCGTGCCTCAGAAGGGACATCGGCGGCAGCCCTTTTTCCGTCACACTTTTAGGAACGCGGGTCGAGTCTCTACAAGGGATGTTTATGGGCTTGGAGGGGAAAACACCATTCCGTGTGAGCGTCCCGTTGGCCCTGGCGATGTTCCCTGAGGACAGGCTCTTGCTGTGGTCCTCGGCCCTGAGCGGGGTCAGGCGCGGAGGCGGGAGAGGCGGGTGCGGCCTCTTGAGGACCGTCAGCACGCCGGGGTTCACGGGCGGAGGTCGGAGTAAGGTGTCTTCAGGGTAGATCTTGATTTTCTCGATGCTGGAGGCTGTGGTGGTGGTGGTGGTGCTGCTGGAGCTGCTGTTCAGTGTGTCCGTCTTCGAGCCGTCGGCCATCTCCTCCTCCAGCTGCAGGTCTGACGTCAGGGAGTCGATCTCATGCACAACCTTGAAGAAAAGCACAAGATCTTGACTCGACTTGACTCGAAAATTTCATTTTCAATTACATGCTTAAATATAAAGGCTCTCGAACAGTCCCTGACCTGTTTAAGAAAAAACACCATTGAGAGATTCTTCATACTTGCATGTAAGAAATTTTGTGATTCACAGTAATATCAGAGTCAAACAAGTCTTGGCATATTAAAAATATATCAGAGTCTGGCTGATGTTTTCAATTTATTGTTCTCTGGAAGAACAACAAGCTAAAATATCTGTATTCTATTCATTACATGTATTCATTAAATGTATTCATTAAAGAACCATCCTGTAAAAGGTTTCTTAGGGACCCATGGCACAAACCAAGCATAGCTTGTAGTTTACGTGTGCAAAGCTACAGCTGAATACTGAACAGCTAAACTCGGATGAAGCATCCAAACTGCGCAAGCGTCCTCCTCAGACAACGGCTCATTATAAGACATTTACTACGAACACCGCTTTTCTGAGTGACGTCACGAGTCAGAGCCTGAAGAGGTCCTCCTGTTTGTTAGTGTGCAATTACATAAGACCGAGGGATGTAATAATAACATTGGGATTTGAGCAGCGTGTGGGATTTGCACCTTCTCTAGTCCTCCCCTCTTTGCTCCTTCTACAATCTTCTGTACATTTTCTTCCTACACTTATTGAAAATGAAGTGGGCAAGTGATATTTGCATTGCAAATTCTATGTGGTTCTATGGTAAGAATAAACCTAATCTTTGCCAGCAAAACAATACGAAGGCTGTGCATTGTTGCATACTGTTTCTGGCCTAAGCGTGACAGGCCATGTTCCTTGTTCAGTTCATTGTAGGTCAGCATTTATTGATTTACTGAAAGTATTGGTGTCTCCTTGATTTATTATATAAACCCCATACGCTTACACATATACACACGCACACACACACACACACACACACACACACACACACGCTAATAAGTATTGTAAGTACTCCCTGACTTCTTACGTAAACGCCATGCATCTAAATAAACACACACAAACACACATAAACAAACACACACAAACACACATATATTCTTGTAAGTATTGTAAATACCCCCAGACTTATATAAACCACACACGTTATCTTTGAAAGTACACCCTAATATTTGTTTAAACCACATACACACATATAAAAACAGATACATATACACAAATATATATATATGTGTGTGTGTTCCATGCTGAACCATAGTGGTGACAGTCGCACAGCAGGCCCAGTGGCCTCATAACCAGGTTGTGATATAAATGTCCCTACAACATGTGATGACACACCAACAGCACATACTGACACACACTCACACTCACACACATACCACACACACACACACACACACACACACACTCATCCTGCATTCAGCCACCAACGTGGAGCGTGTGGCTGTACGTCAAACACCACCTAAATCGTACGTAAATGGTACTGGGGGGTCTCCAGACAGACAGCTGTCAACATGGAGCGACTTCCACATCAGCGAGTGCGCTCTGGGAGACGACCCCCACTCTCCAAATCCACTCCAACCCCAGAACTGAGGGTCTGCATGGAGTTTCATCAGAGCAGTGGTGTGCGGAACGACAGTCCAGCCACTGCCATGTTCCACTCAGCTCCCCTGAGAGGAGTTGAGGAGCGCGGCGTGGGTGCGTGTCTGCGGTGCGGCTCTGGGCTGAGGCCTCCGCGGGGCGCGCGCGGGAGCGCACGGGTCTGATGAACCTCCTTATAATTAAGAGACCCCGGCTGCAGCTCAGAGACGCGTGCGCACGCATGTCAACAATGTTTAAATATTTATTTATTTATAATATCTAATTTGTTTATGTATTATTTATATTATCCCCCGCACTCATGAGACCACTAGACCCACCGACCTCTTTGAGTTCTTTGGCCACATCCTTCAAGTCGCCCAAGATGCATTCCAGGTCCTTCACGATGGTCCTGATCTGCCGTTTCACCTGAACTTTGGAGACCCCCTCCGGCTCCGCGTGCGCCGAGCCGGACATCGCGTCTTCTCGAGGAGAGGCGCGCGTTATCCTCGCGCACTCTCTGCGCGCATTTTAGCGCCGTGTTTTTCCTCGCCGCTTCCCTCCTTCTCCACACATTGCAGGAGAATCCGAGGAGAGCAGGAGGAGGAGGGGAGGGGGAGGGCATAGAAGGTGGGGGGGCGGTGGGCAGTGAGGAAAGCGTCCCGGCACTCGCGCATGCGCAGTCACGGAAAGCATGCAATTTTGGACTTGGACATCTGTACAATTTAGAGCAACAGCAAAACTGACAGCTCCCCCGTTTTCCTTAGAAACGAAGCCCTTTAAGGGACGTGGTGCATGCTTAAAGCAATAGGCGTCGTCTTTTTCATAAGGAAAGCATATTCTTAGATCTGACACTAATGCAGTCAGAGCTGGTCCCTTAGGTTTACACTGTATGGACAAAATTATTGGGACACAGCCAGAATTAATACTGGAATACTGTGCCCCCTTACTTCCAGCTTAATCTTAAAGCTTCAGCAGACCAAGACATTTTAGACAGCCATGCTTCCGACTTTGTGGACACAGTTTGGGGAAGATTTTTTTCTATTCCAGCAAAACTGTACCCCAGTGCACAAAGCAACCTCCATAAAGACCTGCTGGAGGAGTTCAGTGTGGAAGAACTTGACTGACCCACACAGAGCCCTGACTTCAACCCCATCCAACACCTTTGGGATGAACTGGAACGGAGATTGTGAACCAAACCTTCACGTCCAACATCAGTGTCTGTCCTCATAAATGCTCTATGGAATGAATGGGCACAAATTCCCATAGAAACTCCCAAAGTTTCCCATAGAAACATGAAAAGCCTTCCAAAAAGAGTGAAAAGGGGGAACCATATATTAAAGTCCATGTATTTGAGTGCAATGTCATTACAGTCTTTGTTGGTGTAATGGTCAGGTGTCAAGATATTTTTGTCCATGAAGTGTAGCTGCTTTTGTTCAAATTGTCTGTCTT
This sequence comes from Brachypetersius gabonensis, assembly GCA_037577145.1. NCBI lineage: Eukaryota > Metazoa > Chordata > Actinopteri > Characiformes > Alestidae > Brachypetersius > Brachypetersius gabonensis. The sequence continues at coordinate 8,406,331 of JBBJLR010000018.1, forward strand.
TTAAAATGACACAGAAACTGACATAGATTTTAATAAAGCTTTGTGTAAGTTAGTGCACAAAATTATAATCACAAAATGATTATAAACAGGGACACCGCTATTATATATTGGCATTATATGGGGCTGTTGGTAGCCTAGTGGTTAGAGCGTTCACCCTGCAATCAAAAAATCCTGGATTCAATTCACCAAGACTTCTAAGTGTACCCTGAGCAAGGTGTGTTCCTGACTGCCTGTTGCTTCTAATGGTGAATGGGTTAAATACAGAGGAAGAATATCTGGCTGTTCACACTGTGTGCTGTGGTGTGTTCACGTATGACAGAATGGTCACTTTCATTTAATGAATACAATGCTTATTATTTCCAGTGTATACAGTACTGTGGTGGCTCAAAAGTCTTGAGCCACCAATTGTTTCTTAATGTTTGCTTTGAATCAACTGGTTGCTACAAAAATACTCTTTTCTGCCTGTCAAACTGTCTTGTCTTGGCACATTGAGTACATTAAATAAAAGAAAGACTGCAATGAAATCATCTGCTCTGGTTTCTTCACTGGTTCAGGACTTCAGTTAGATGCTCTTTGCTCTGTTTGAATGATTCATACGTAGGTCACTGTGTGTCTTAACCAACAAACATTCCTCTGAAACTGGTCTGGTTCAGGGACTGGACTGGAAATGAGAGGCTCTGAAGGTCCTGCAGGAAGCCTGGAGAACTGTCCCTCAGGGTAACATTAAAAAAGAGGAAAGTCTGGATCTTTGGAAGCAAAATATGAAGTATATCCAGTATGTAATAAAAGGTGCAGCACACAGTCCAATATACTGTAAAAGTAGAACAAATAAAGACAGCAAGGTGTAACATCATTTTTTTTAAACCTCAGGGACATGTTGGTTGGACAAATCAATGTTAAAAGCATTTCAAATCAATGATTTTGCTGCTTTCTTTATGAATACTTCATGCCGGCAGATCAGCTGCTGAACTGAACAGAAAACCAACGCAGACTGTTCAGTATGGCCTCACAAGGCATCACTTAATGCTGTTCGCAAATACATCTCTATTAAAATCAGTTAACAACTGTGAAAATTACATCTCATTAAAATAATACCGTAAAAAGCAAGCAGTAGTAATCTTGAAAAAATAAGAATAACATTGTTTAGACATAAATCTGATACACTGGCAACATTTATTCAGTTTCATGCACCTTTTTTAGCTTTATCGTTTCAATTCAGTCCAATAGGATCCCAGACAGAGAAGAGCTGGGCCTAAGGTAAAGATGAGTATTTTTCAGACTGGTTTTGGTATCTACTTTTACTTCTGGCTGAGACACTATTTCATTAAAACATCAGTGATTTTATTTAAGCCAAGGGTTTAGGAGCCTCAGTTTGCACATGGCTGTTGGCTGTGTCTCAAATGGCTCTCCACTCCCTATGTGGTCCACTGGTAGGGGGTTGTATACCAGAGGATCATTGTTAGGCACGCATTATATGAAGAACAAAAGTATAATGACAATTACCGGAACAGGGACTTTAATGACATTGCATTTAAATCCATAGACTTTAATAAAGAGTGGGTCCCCAATTTGCAGCAATAACAGCTTCCACTCTTCTTGGAAGACTTCCACAAGGTTTCAGAGTTTCTATGGGAATTTGTGCCCATTCATTCTATAGAGCATTTATGAGGTCAGACACTGATGTTGGACGAAAAGGTCTGGATCACAATTTCCGTTCCAGTTCAACCCAAAGGTTCTGGATAGGATTGAGGGCTCTGTGTGGACTAGTCAGGTTCTTCCTCAACAAACTCACCCAGCCATGTCTTTATGAAGCTTGCTTTGGCCACTCGGGCACAGTCATGATGGAGTTTAAACGGCTCTTCCCAAAACTGGGTCCACAAAGTTGGAAGCATGGCACTCTCCAGAATGTCTTGGTCTGCTGGAGGATTAAAATTAAGTCCTTCACTGGAAGTACTGGGCCTAGGCCAACCCTGAAAAAACAGGCATGTCCCAATACTTTTGTCCATATAACGTAGTACGATTTGGGATTTGAAGACCCAGTGCACTAGGTAAGAGTACACTACGTAGGGAATAGGGAGCCATTTGTAATTGGCCGCAGAGCACCAGAGGCGGCTTCTGATTGGCTGCTGATGTTCCTGACGCGTCCACAGCAGGCAGTAGGTGAAGAGTCAAGGTACACTAGCTTTAGCAGAGACAGACTGTCAGACTGTCCACCTGCAGGATTTAAACATGTCTCCTCCTCTGTCCTTCGCTGGAAAAGTGGTTCTCGTCACGGGAGCCGGTGGAGGTGAGTCAAGACTTGCCTTGCAGTCGTTTTGCGTCCTTTGTTTAGTGCGACGAGCTCACTTTAAAGCTGCATCGATGTTAGCTAGCCGGCTAACAGAACTGCAAACGGATCGTTAGCACAAATTGACAAAAGTATTGGGACACGGGATTCTGTACAATTTAGAGCATCAGCAAAACTCACAGCTCTTTTGTTTTCTTTAGAAACAGTAGTGCACGGTTAAAGCAAATGGCAGCGTCTTGACACTAATGCTGGCCCCTTAGGTTGACACTGTATGAGCAGAAGTATTGGAATACACCGTTTAATTACTGAATTTAGATAGCCCCTTACTTCCAGTGAAGGTCTTAACCTTAACGAGTCAGCAGACCAAGACATTTTGGACAACGCAATGCTTCCAACTTTGTGCGCACAGTGTTTGGGGTAGATACTTTTCTAATCTGGAACAAATACAGCAGTAAAATTGTTATACTTATATTTTGTCTACAATCTGCAGTTCTACCTGTTGTTTATCTAACTTGTTTATCTAAGTACAACTTTACCTGTGAAAGGCTTGGAAGCTTTCTATTGCTTTTTCAAAATACCCCCTTGGGGTTTAAAAAAGTGGTTTTGTAACAATAATTTTTGTCATTGTTTTGAACTATTGTTTATTGTCTATTTAAAAAATACAGCTGTTGTCTTATTATCCTTGTTACACTGAGCACGCTAATGGTAAAAGAATTTCTCTCTGGATAAATAAAGTTCTTATCTTATCATGCACTGAATATGGGATGCCTTTCAATATATTAAAGAGCCCATATCATCACTTTTCAGGAATTATAAAAGGCTGAAAGGCTGTAAATACTGTTTTTCAAATAATATGTTTACTCCCCTATCTATACAGTTCCGTTCATAAATTGAAAACAAGCTTTTTATCAGTTTTTGTGAGGTCACAAAACCAAAACTGTAGCTGGCGGCTAGTTGTCCAGATTAGTTAAAGTGAAGTAAAGCTTAGAGTAAAGTGTTTCCAGTAGGAGTAAATGCTTGATTTTGGACTGGAATCTACAGTGGTAAAAGAAACAGAACCGCTAGTGTGTTGATGTAAGTACAAATACTAAAATATATCAATATCGATACTGAAGTCTTGAGTATTGGCCAATACGGATATCTGTTCCTTTAAAACAGTACTACGCTTTTAAAATAGCAATTTCCCTTACAGCCATTAAGCCCTTTGCTTCAAGAGCAACTATGCTGAGTTATGTCATGTTCAAACTAATCAAACACCCCACACCCCCACAGGGAGAAATGCACAGCTAACATCATGACCTTATACAGTATGAGTGTGTGTGCATTTCAAATCAGATTTGTTACAGGATCAGCTCTGATTCATTCCTTTTTTCCTCCCTCCAGTTTCTCATTTAGCATTTTTGCTGGTATATGTATGCCCAGTATTAATCATAGTAATATGATCAGTGCAGTTTACTAATAGTAACTGTGCTTAACAGTCCCTGTATACGAGGCTTTACAGATTATAGGCACTCTTTCATAAGCAGTAAAGAAAAATCACTATAGCTTTTCGTTTCTCAACCAGAGGAACATGGGTTCACCTTTTGAGTCTTGGTTCCTCCTGAGGTTTTCCTCACCTCTGTCACCCCTAACTTGCTCACTGGGGGTTCGTGGCAGGATTTTGTAAACCTGTTTCATGATGTGTGTTATGAAAAGTGCTGTATAAGTAAAACTGAGTTGACATTTTAATCTGGGGTTCAATTTAAAGCATTTAAACAGGCTTCTCAATTGTGATCTGGCATTTGAGGTTAAAGGCTAACATGCACACAACTAATTAAAAGAATCTACATTTCTGTGACACTATTGGAAAACACTGATATGTTGTCTTAGAAATATTACTAACAGTTTGAGTTCACAGAAATGAGCGTCTTGCAGTAAGACTGTGGATCTAAAACAGATACAGGTGTTCAGATCAAAGGAGAGTCTGTGCAGGTTCAAATCTCAACATTGCAACAGAAGCAACTATAAATGATAATGAATGAGCAAAGGGCAAAACCACAGTAGGCAAAAGGTTGGTGGGACAAAACAAGAGCAGTGTTGTCTTTTCATGTATATTATCAGTAATACCTTTTATAGGAACAAACATGTTTAAATGTGTAATCTTAGAATCCCCCCCCCCCCCAGATCAATTCTGGGTCAGAAATCAGAAGGGGAAAAATAAAAAAGTATTGTTTTTTTTCCCACATTAGATTAGTATTGGCAGATACTCATGGTTTCAGTGTCATTACCTATATTGGTGTATAAATGTTCAAGATTTGAAACCTGATACTTTTAATTTTCACAAAGTATCACAATTTTTTTTTTTTCTCTGGGTTCCATAATGGACAAACAAACTGGAACTAAATATTAAAAGTACTACCCATGATTTTTATTCATGTTTCAAGTGCTGTTCTGCACCAATTAAAGAGGACTAAATAGGCTCTGTTTGTAATGAAACATGCAGTTTTCTTGACGTATTATGTTGTAATTTATCACAATAACAATAAATGTTGCTGGTTTCCCAGTCTAATGAAGAAAAAGAGTCCTGTAATTTCCACACCCTCAGTGTGACTTTGATTTGCACTGTCGTTGTTTTTTAATGTGTAATTGATGCTTGCATCAGTGCCCTAGTTAGAGCTATTAATCATGTAATGTACGTTAAGAAGCTTTTGTGTAAGCAGTCATGGAGCAAACTCTGGTAAATACATGTAATTAAATGTAACAAGGCATTTTTATTTTCCATTTCAGGCCTTGGGAGAGAATATGCCCTGGCTTTCGGTGAGAGAGGAGCTTCTGTCATTGGTAAGTCGTACTCAGCCAATTCACTCTTTTTATTTTATTTCATCCAGTTCATTTTATCACAGACGTTTGTCTGACGATATGATCTCGGTTTCAAACACAGTGAATGACCTTGGGGGAGATATAAAAGGAGGAGGGAAGAGTTCATCTGCTGCAGATAAAGTGGTGGAGGAGATAAAAGCTAAAGGTGGAAAAGCGGTGGCAAATTACGGTGGGTAAAGTTGGCTCTACAGGTCGTTTGTATTGTAACTGATTTTTTTCAAAGCAGCAGGTACGCTGGTAGACGTGTTATGCTGCATGTAACTCCAGAATTGTAACTCCAGATTCTGTGGATTTGTTTGGAGGAAAAAACACATTTTTTTGTTTGTTTTTACAGATTCAGTAGAGGATGGAGAAAAGCTAATACAAACAGCCTTGGATGCGTTTGGACGAATAGGTGCTTTTTTGACATTTTCTCACATTATTAATGATTTTAAATCAGTCTTTAAACAAGGTAACAAGGTTTTGCTTTGAAGTTTACTTACGAGACACAGTTATTGCTTGAGAGAACAAAAATAATGGAGCAGTTTGAAATTGTTAATTGGACCAAGTTGAGAGACTCTGAGGTTCTTAAATTTCAGTTGAAGAGAGATTTTAGGATTTGACTTTGATGAGAAGTTTACATCTGGTGTTAACATCTGTCTCAGGACAGATGAGCAGTCATATAGCCACTTACTCCTGTAATTCATAATGAAATATGGAATCGGATGTGTAAATGTATTATTAAATTGAAATATTACAGCAATTATAGACATATATGGTAGTTTCCAGTAACTGTATTGTACCATTTTCTTTTCCAGATATCTTGGTAAACAATGCTGGGTAAGTTAATATTAGTTGTGACCTA
>JBBJLR010000018.1:8412910-8441069 GCA_037577145.1 Brachypetersius gabonensis
CAACCCCCCCCCCCCCCCCCACACACACACACAAAGACGTACATACACACAAAACCAGACACATACGCACACAATGACACACACACACACACACACACACACACACACACTGTCATGGAATAAGGACAGCAAGCCTCTCTGAAACACACACATTGATTATATTGTTACAGCTGAACTTGTGTCAAGAGTTCAAGTGACTTGACCAGGGTCATAACCCACCTTTACCACACACACACACACACACACACACACACACACACACACACGCACACACAGCTCTCCTTTCCCCCACGTTATCCCGTTTAATTACAGGAGCTGTGTCGCTTTTCGGCTCAGACAGACACACTTTTTGTTCGACTTGTTGGTTTAACCCGGCGTGGTGGGCTGTCACCGTGGTTACCAAACACCCTCAGATTGCTCCAGTTTCCTTCCTTAATGCTGGAGACCAGGGCCTTCAGCACTCACAGCAATAAAACGGAATAAAAAAGCCTCTCTGCCGGCCCACCTCTTTCACTGCCCCTCTCACCGAGCTCCTTCTGCAGGAGAGCAAAACAAGAGGCAGGAAGGCAAATAAACTGCTGAGGAAGCCAATATCCTGTCCTCCATCGCCCGGTCCCTTCACCCACTACACCAACCCGGCAGCAGAGGGCGCCATTCGTAATACACACACACTTTCACAGAGTGAAATTCTTCTCTTTATCTTTACTATTTACCAAGTGAAGGAGCGGGCAGCCAGCAATACAGCACCCAGAGAGCAGTGTGTGGGGATGGTACCTTGCTCAAGGGTCCTCAGTGGTGACACTGGCAGTCCTGGGATTCGAACCCATGATCTTCCATGGTCAACTCCCTAACCACTAGGCCACCAGTTGCTCCTACCAGTTGCACTCACCACTGATTACTGTCTAAACTACCCCTCCCCAAAGATCACTGATCTACTGAGTATAAATGGATAATGTGGGAAAATATACGTAATTTAAGCATTTTCATTTTCTGAATCTGATTCTGAAATACACCATACGAACAGGTATTGAGATTATTACGCCATCAGACCATTTCCAGACCTCTTTCCTCATGGAAGCCCAGTTTTACCTGCAGCTCCATCAAATCCCTGGTTCGGCTCTTTTTACTGCAGGAGATTAAATTAGTTGCTAATTATGGAATTTTATTCATTCACCCAGTGACTGGAGGCCCTGAGCAGAAACCTGGATCCAAACCCGTGTTCTTCTAACCAGCTCACAAATTATTGACTACGTTTAAGAAAAAAGAAATCTTGAGATACTTTTTTCTGCTCGCTTGTTTGTTTGCATTTATTCTAATATTCAGCTGTTTTTGCTGGCAGATATAAACCCACTGCTGGTATAAATGACTTTAAACCATTTTTGAAGACTTGCACAGTACTGTGTGTGTGTGTATATATATTTTTAGTTTTATTTACGATCATTTTTATTATTTATGATCATCCCCTTACATGCAATTGGCTACAATTCATTTCCTCTGTATTCCAATACTAAAGGATCCTGAGAGATCGATCCTTTGCTAGAACCAGTGACCTGGACTGGGGTATGTACTGAGAGTAATAACAACTCCTGTTATAAATCGGATTTCAATTGGCTAGGTGCCACATTTAAAATGTTTTTTCTCTTTTTCAGACCTCATTCATAAAGTGCACTTGAGGGGCTCTTTCTTAACCACCCGGGCAGCATGGAATCACATGAAGAACCAAAAGTTTGGGAGGTAATATCAGAAACATGTCTGTGCATAAAATTAGAATTGGAATTAGACAGAAATAGCAAAGAGCTCCCAAGTGGAGCAATCATCTATGTGTTGACCCTTAAGCCAGGAGATTGTGGGTTTGATCCTTGGAAATGCAAGAAAAACATAATTCTGCAAGAGAATGTAATTATACTTGCTTTGTCTAGGCTGGGCTGGGCTGGGCTGGGCTGGATGGCTCTTACTCCTCTCCCATCACTCAGCATGATGCTAGCTGACATGCGTATCATGCTTTCCGAGGTTCTAAGATAAAATCTAGGAAATGTATATGATATATTAGCTTAGAATGACAGTAAATATGCTGTAGGGATGGTGCATGTAAGGCTGATGTGAAAGCCCAGTGGCCTTTTTTAAAACCATATAAATGTATTTGTTTGACCAACCATTAGACCGTGAGACTCCCGCATTAATAGAAGTTTGACGCTGCGTTTATATTACATTGACGCTTGGCTGTGTGTTATCTTTTCAGTCAGTCATCAGCCATGTGGTTCCTAGATGAGCTGAGATGGGGTGATGCAAATTAAATGAAAAAAGGTTTGAGAAGTGGTTGGCACTGACATTCAATGAGGCACGGAGCAATTTTTACCGAAAGACATTAGGGACCATGGGGGTAAAGCTCTTGAATCCCACTTGAGATCTCATAAGAACCAACGGTATGCAGTGGCCGCAGCTGGGTTCTGGTAATTCCTGGATTATTTGCATGTAGCAGACCTGAAGGTTAGACTCCCTCGCAACTTCGCCGCAGTCGGCTTTGAGCACGGTGAACAGACACTGTTCGTTCAGAGTGAATGATGAAATTTGCAGCTGATTCGGAACATGCAGAGTCATTCACCTGTGGTGAAAATAATACTGCCTAAATCGACAAATACCGTATTGAATCATTAAAAGAGATGTCATGCCGCTTTAGTGAGAAATGCATTAATAATACAAGCAAGTGCATCTCCAGCTGAGGTCCTGGTAAATTGAGAAAGTCCACACAGCCCAGTCTCGTCTTGCAGGTGCACAATACGTCTTGTTGACTGAGTGTAGTACTTTTACTTTTTTGTGAGCATCGTTGGCTGAAAAAATTGCCACAAGCGGTAGACAGTCATTGACATTCAGATGTACATCGCCATGTATATGGATCCTAGCCAAAAAGCTCCCTAACTAATATGCCCAACCTGTTCTCTGATTGGTCAATGGTTTTAAAAGTATTTGCAGTAAAAGACATTTTCCGTTTTCCATGATAGTACTAAATTAATTGTTTTTGTTCTATCAAAAGATTGTTTTGGCATTATTTTTCTTAAATTGCCCTTAAATTGACTAAACATTTTCAGCAATGAGCAAAAAATGAACATTTAAATAGCATTCAATTTGACTTGATTTAAAATGGTACACGAATGCTGTCACTTTATGTATCCGAATTAGCAGATAGTCTTCTGATTAAAGTGTGTTCATGTGTAGTCTTCTTCATGTGATGAGGAGTCCGTGCTTGCTGATTTGGCCCTTAATTGGGGGGAAATTGGACGAAAGAATAAAAAAGCACTAACAGCTTTGTTTGTAATGTGCACCTGCTGATCAATTCTTCCAGAATCATCATGACCTCATCAGCTGCTGGAATATATGGCAACTTTGGTCAGGCCAACTATAGCGCTGCCAAGTTAGGGCTCCTGGGACTGGCCAACACTTTGGCCATTGAAGGAAGGAAGTACAACATCCACTGCAACACCATCGCTCCTACAGCGGGCTCACGTCTCACGCAGACAGTCATGCCTCCAGGTGAGTCACTTTAATTGAGTCATTCTGAATGTGGGCATAAATACTGTTTAAGACCCAGTTTTGTAAAAGCTTTGTTGTACAAATTGTGTTATCTCTCAATGCAGCAACCAATGCGTGTTGGATGACGCATTGGTTGCTGCATTGAGAGTGGAGGTAGCTCAGTGGGTAGGGCACTTGCCTCTGGACCAAGAGGTCATGGGTTTGAATCCTATCTTCAGCACCACCACTGGGTCCCTGAGCAAGACCCTTAACCCCAAGTTGCTCCAGGGATACTGTCCCCTGTAGGTAGAGAATGGAAGTCGCTTTGGATAAAAGCGTCTGATAAATGCCTTAAATGTAAATGTAAATAGATGATGATATTAAGGCTTTTTTGTGTTGCTAGTTGTTTGCTTACCTTACATAGTCAGGCCCCTGATCATATAATAAAGCCCTTCATGTTCTTAGGTTCGATACTGGGGGTTTTCTCTCCATTTTTAGTGTCTTGAGTTTGCTTAGTGTCTGTTTTTGTAATGTATAAGTTGACGAGCCTTTGTAGCCAGCATTTGCTCAGCCTTTAATCTGATGGGTTTTTTTGTAGTGGCAGCTATCCTTTGGAACAAAGGAAGCGCTGTGAGATAATTCTAAGTGTCAAATAACCTTTCATTGTCTGTGACTGAATAAGACCACTCTGAATCTTGATATTAACCAGTGTGATGTGTGTTACTTTGCCTGTTGTGCGCTCCTAATTGTTAGTGACAGTCCATGGTGCTTGTTCCTTTGTTAGATCTCTTGGAGTCCTTGAAAGCAGAATACGTGGCTCCTCTTGTTCTTTGGCTGTGCCATGAGGACTGTCAGGAGAATGGGGGCCTTTTTGAGGTTTGTGTGCTGAATTGCATTTATTTTTTATGCACTGTAATTGGTTTTGCAACTCCACACGTTCTTGTTGCTGTTCTCCGTAGGTTGGAGCTGGCTGGATTGGAAAATGTAAGTTGGCTCCGTTTTTTTTTATTGGTCACAATTTGTTTTTTAAATGTGTAGGAAATATTTAGTATAAGGCACTAATGAAACAATGTTTATTTTACGTGGGCCAAGTGCGGTGGGAGAGAACTTTAGGCAGTATTGTCCGACACAAAAACCAGAGCATGTCCCCAGAGGAGGTTCGGGACAAGTGGGACCAGATATGCGACTTCAGCAATGCCACTAAGCCGGCTAACATTCAAGGTAAACACTGGAGCTGTGTTTCTTACAAATCATGTCACTGTTACAAAAACACACAAGGCTTACGTAAGTGATTTCAGTCAGCGATGATCTTTAAGCAAGCCAGGAAAAAAGAAAATCACAAAGATCAGAGGAACGGCAAGTAGCCGCAGCGTCTTCCTCTCTGCTTCTGCTCAGAGCAGCTGCCCGCAGGATGTGGCGCATGGAGACGGCAGAATTGGGAGAAGGCTCATTAGCATGGCTTTGTAGTGCTGTAGTGCTAGTCGTTTGTGTCTTATTGGAAGAATATCTTGTTCTCTTTGTTTTTTATGAGAAGCACAGAGGAGTTAATTAACATGTTTTTGTTTTTTTTTTTGCTCTGCCATTAAGAGTCATTGCAAACGCTGGTGGAGGTGCTGTCCAGAGTGGAGAGTGAGAAGGGAATTCGAGCCAATCCAACCAGCGCTGTGGCCTCATCAGCATCGGGTATCAGCCCTGTAAGCCCTCTTCTGTAAACTCAGGTTAAATGGATTTAATGTCAGTATTCATTTGGACGACATCAGATTTTTAAAATAAAATTTCTGTAAAGCTACTCTGCTCCTTTGGCCTGGACGACTCCCTGCAGTCCTAGTATCTCCCATGTTAGCAAGCGGCTGCTGTGTCAGATGGTCATGCGTAACGCTGGTACTCTTAATTGAACATCGACTTGCAGATTGTGCAGGACACCGTGCTGTATGTGTGTCTAGAGTGAAGTATTTTCATACATGTGATGTGTGTCACCTCTGCTGCCGCTTTTCTCGTCTTGTTGTAGTCTTGTGTTTAGATTCCCCTCGCACCCCTGGTACCGCCCTTTCTCTCAGGGGGGCATCGTCTTGTACCTCTGGCATCGACAAATCGGCTTTTCTGTTGATGCCGTAGTATTCACATAAAAAAAAGCACCTCTGTGCTTTTTGTGACTTCTTTGATCTGATTCTTAGGTTTGAGTGACCAAACAGATCCCATTTGCATGGTCAGACTGTAATCATATTACCACACTGGAGACTAAAGTAATTACATACTCATGAGCATGCAACCAGCAATGAGTTAGCAGCTTACAAATGAGTTGCATTAATGAGCTTATATCTTGATATGTACCATTTCTTAACTTTAACTAGTACGGGTGCTGTTCCACAATAGTGTGGGGCTTTTTATGGATCAGAACACGACCTTCGAGTAGAATGGCCTGTTCAGCAAATGTTAGCTAAAAGGCTTTCATTTTCCTCCTAATAATCAGAGGCACGAAGTGCAAATCTTCACTAAACATCACTGTAAAACTGTAGCGTACAATTTCAATTTCAAAATGTTGGCTTTTTGAAACCATCTGCATATGTAGCATAAATCCGACTGTGGAAGCGTCAGATTTGATGTGGCTTTTTGTTCAGTCTATAGAAAATCTGTCCTGCACATCAGATATGCTGAAAAGATTTGAGCTGTCTTAAAATCTTGTTGACTCTAGATTTCTTCAGTGGAGTTTGATTTCCTTTACACAATAATTTAATTACTGCAGTTCATGGACTGTTATGGTATACTGAGTAAAGTAACTAAAGGTACTGTGAAAACAAGTTGCAAAAGATTTAAAGGATTTTCAGCTTTTGTGTCATTGCTATCTAGGTAAGCAGAAGACTAGTGGGTCAGTCTGTCTGTTTTCTTAACATAGCATAATGGCACATCTGTCTCTTGGCATATTTGGGATGTCCATCATGTATAAAGTTTAAAAATGTAAACTCTTCATGACAAAAGGAAAAAAATTAATATTTCATTAAAAAGTAAACCGCTTACAACAAATGATTATACTTAACATTGGATGCAAGAGCCATTAACTAGCTGGCTCTTACCAAGCCATTTATGGTTAAGGATGTCTGAACATGTAGCCAATTTCACACATTTTGAAGGCGACTCAACCATCTCTCTCCCCATAAATTACATAGGCAACTTGACTATAAAAATCTATTTTTTTTTAAATGATATATACTTGGCCCCTGACCAACCGAACAAAAAACTGAATACACAAGCACTGCACCGGATGTTAACGGCCGTTTTGACATTGACACCATGCCAGTTTTTCAGAAAATGTAGGAGGAGAGTATGTGCCAAATTACAGCTATAAAAAGAATATTGAATAAAATAAAACGCAATCACACTAATAGTTCATTTCTATTAATCCTGAGAGGGTAATTTGGTTCAGAAACACAAACTAGTATTCAAGGCCTCTAAGATTCTGTTTGGACTAGCTCTGCCATTCTGAAAACGGTCAGATAGAGCAGAGTGGTCCATTTTCCTCTGGTAGGAGATTCTTGTCTGGCATAATCTGCTTTATGTCAGATTTGCTGTGCCAGCACTGCAACAATGCAGAAACTCACTGGCAGCCAATTCTCCTGAGTTGTTGTTTTATGGTTAAAGAACCTCAAGGTTTACCTTACACACACAACCGCAATCCTACAGTGCTTAGCGAGTGAAAACGAAGTACACATAGGAGAACGTCTGCCTGTGGGTTTGTGCATTCTCGAAAAGAGACAGCAGTGCTGGCAGATTAAAGCAATAAGCCACAAGAGCCCATGTGGAAGAATGTGATGTGGATTCTTTGTGTTACCCAGGTGAGCTTTGCATTCTGCAGGAGTTGTGGTGTAGACAAGCGATCTCAGCAATGCTATAAAAAAAAGGACATAAAAAAAGTCCCTTTTAATGCCAACTCACATTATAAGAACCACTTTAATAGAACTGTGTGTGGTTTATTTAAAAAAATCTAGGTGTGAATTTTACTTCATTTAAAAGACCCATAATTTGTCCTAAATTATGACTTTATATATATTACATTTTTCCTTCTAATGTCCATTGATGACATTTGTGTAGGTTTACGTTCTAAAACTAGCCATCATTTATTTTAAGGTGACAGTTTTCTAGCCTCTCATTAAGCTGACTTTTTTTTTGTAACTGTGCCTTTAAGACTAATGTATGCAAATGATCATTGTTCTGTTTTTAAAGAGAAAAATCCTGTTAATCTATGATCAAAGGGTAGTTTTCATACATCAACAAGCTCTTTTTATGTCAAAAATGCAGACAATTTAGTTTTCCATTGTATCGGCGTTCAAAAGAGGTCTTTGCAATTCCAGTGATGTTTTTTTTACCATTAAAACTCCTATTTAATCAAGGCTAAGAATTAATCTGCATGTTGGAAAACAACCTCTAATTATTCTCTCATTTGTATACATGTCAATCAAACAGCACCTTGTGCATTTAACTTAAAACAGTGAGAGTGAGGTCATATGGATTTTTCAGGCTGTAAATGTTGTCTTTGTATCTCTGCAGTCCGAGGCTGTGGGGAAGGCGCTTCCGGAAATTACCTTCACTTACACAAACATGCACTGTATTCTCTATGCTCTGGGAGTGGGCATGTCCACCAAGCAACCTGAACAACTCAAGTTCCTCTATGAAGGTCATGAGGACTTCAGCTGCCTGCCTACCTTCGGTGTCATCCCAGCCCAGGCCTCCATGCTGGAAGGAGGTCTCAGCTCGATTCCAGGGCTCAATATCGACCCCACTCGGGTGAGTAGCAGCAAACTGTTTTCAAGCTATGCAAGATCTTGTGCATGCAGCTACCATTTTATCTCACTAAGGCCTTGCTTGAACTGCATACCTGCAACCATGGCCATCGGTCTTGTACATTCTTGCTTCCCTCCCACTTATAAAGCGAGGAGCATGAGTATTGGTTTATAAGTATTTAGTTGCTTTGGTTTGGTACTTTAGAACACTTTAAAGATGGTAAATAATGCAACAGCAGAATATTTCATCCTAATGATGCGCCTCCCCTCATTTCTTTCATAGATTTTGCATGGAGAGCAGTACTTGGAGTTGTACAAACCTCTGCCCACCTCAGGTATGTCTGCTTTCTCCAGCCATTTATAACTGGTTAACATTGCTTTGAACTGACTCTATAATTGATGTCTATTTCCCAGGAACACTCATTTCAAAGGCAACAGTTGCAGATATCCTTGACAAGGGCTCTGGTGCAGTCATACTTCTGGATGGTGAATTTCTTTTCATGTCAAAGAGAAACTTTCAATGCTATCGTAGAAAAAGCATCGGAAATTACACAGAATTGACCCTCTAAGCAATTTCTTCTTTTCCCCCCCACAGTTCATACTTACAGCAACCAAGAGCTTGTGTGCTTCAACCAGTTCTCAGTGTTCGTTGTTGGTGCTGGAGGTTTCGGAGGAAAGAGGGCATCAGATAAAGCCGTGGTAATGCGTGTTCTGTTTTCTAGCCTTGTAACTATGTCAGCATCTCAGGTTGTTAGGTTTTTGTGTTAGATTCTTTCCATCAATGGTTGTTTATCTCGCCCAGCCCACAGCTCCAACTCCAAACAGAGCACCAGATGCTGTTATGGTTGACGAAACCTCTAGAGATCAGGTAAGAGTTTGATGTTGATGGGACACAACACTGTCTCACCAGTTCAAAAAGGTAATTGTTGAAGGGCTGATGAAAAATATGTTGCACATAGATGATCCAGCGCACACCTGGTTGTCTGAAGCTGTGCTCTCTGAATATTTTGTATGTAAAGGTATAAAAAGCATTTGTAGGAGTGACATCTTCTGAAGTGTGAACAGTGGGTGGTGGAACCATGTATTTGTTGTTTGCATTAAAGATGAAATGGGGATTCAGCTTCAGCCAATTGCAAATATAGATAGAAAAGCACATCCTCTCTGACAGAAGAAAACCATGCCTCTCAAATGGAGGATATGTTCACATAACGTGATCTTCTCCCCAGTTAACTGGTCTTTTCACCATTCAGTTTTTCACACAATGTAATGTTTTTATACTACATATGAAAAAGAGATGAAAGATAAAAAAAAGATGGTCTTTATATGTCAACATACAAGTACATGGAGACATGATGCTCTATGCCAATTTTCTAGTGTAAAAACATTTTGATGTAAAACACAGTAACCATAAGGGAATAAAAGTCTTCTTTTTTAATTCAGTGATATGTTTTTGTAATTTCTGCATTTCAGGCCGCTTTGTACAGGTTAAGTGGTGACTGGAACCCACTGCACATAGACCCAAACTTTGCAGCAATGGGAGGTGAGGCATTTATGCTGGGTTCCTCCACTCAGCCAATCAGTAATTTCAAATGTACTTCTGCACTAAAAATGATTCAGCGTTTAAAAAGCAATCTAAAATTTTAGGCTTCAAAACCCCAATTCTCCACGGACTGTGCTCTTTCGGATTTGCGGCGCGCCACGTCCTGAAGCATTTCGCTGCCAACGATGTTACAAGGTTCAAGTCTATCAAAGTAAGGCAAACACAGGAGGTTAATACTATATATTGGGGTTGGATGAAAGTCCCACTTCATAGTTATTTACATACGAGTTATTAATATAGTTATTTACAGAAACCCACATACAGACAGTATACATTCATATATATCTCTCTCAGGAAAACCATTTATTCATGAGGATTTATTGGTTTCATGCTTCTATAATAGCAATACAAGTAGTCGGACTGACGCTACTTAAGTATTCCTTTGTGGTACCTTATGCTGGTAATCAAATATATTTAATATTCCGAAGTTTTGTCTTTTATTTACAAGCCATAAAATTTGTATTTTAAACTACAACAACAAAAAGCAATGTTTAAACAAGGGATTGTAATCACTGCTTTTATAGCAACATATATACATAGGAAATACTTGAAATTATCATTAATTACAAAAGATAAAACGTCCAAGGTCTGTTAAATGCTATTCAGGCTGTCCCTGAATATAAGCTAAGCAGAAGCTTGAAAACAGCATCATCGATAAACCATTACATGTATTCAAACACAACCTTGCATGAGAACAACACAGACTTTTGGACAAAGATAAAAGAAGAGAGGGGAGCAGGAGTAGGAGGTAATCCGAACACAACTAAGGATTCTGAG
This sequence comes from Brachypetersius gabonensis, assembly GCA_037577145.1. Lineage (NCBI taxonomy): Eukaryota > Metazoa > Chordata > Actinopteri > Characiformes > Alestidae > Brachypetersius > Brachypetersius gabonensis. The sequence continues at coordinate 8,423,570 of JBBJLR010000018.1, forward strand.
AAGCTTGGCCTCCCACATGGAAATTAAGAGTCTGAATCAGTCTGTTGAGCACTGCTTTATATCTAAAACTAGTGTGGTTTAATTTTTGATGATATTAAATGGATCGATTATGAAATATTGTGTCAGTAACAGTATTGACCCTTATATTTATGTGGCTTTCATAGATATGCATGTAATAGCTGATGTTTTTCAGTGTTGGCGTGTATAATAGTTTCTATTGCTCGTCCTCTCTGTTTGGGTAGGTGCGGTTTGTTAAGCCAGTGCTTCCGGGACAGTCTCTTCAGACAGCGATGTGGAAGGAGGGAAGCAGAATCCACCTGCTGTGTAAAGTGAGAACAAGTGCTTGTTTACATAGACTTTGTCTGTGATGCCAGTTTTTTTTTTTTTCTCGTTTGTGTAACCTTTCAAAATCTATCAACCCGCCACTGGATCCAGGTTTCTGTTCTGAGAACACATACATATTTAAATGCCGATTTCTAACCAAGGAATACCTTTACAACCTTTACAACAGTTGAAGAAGCTGTCATTTCCTATTGAAAAATAGTGGCTGCTAAATGGAATACTGTTCTTATTTCATTACTCATGCTTTTCCTGCCGTCAGAATCATGTACCGATTTGTTGTTGCTGTCTAGGTCAAGGAGACAGGCGCTGTTGTATTGTCAGGGGCATATATAGATTTACATGCAGCTCCAGGCGCTTCTGACAGCGCTGCTCCTGTGGAGGTAAAGGCATAATTTTTCTTTCATAAGGATACTGTTTCTAAATTAATAAATAGTGAAAGAAGAAAGATATAAGCCTCAAATAATTGTTTCCGCCTTTGTGACAGACCGGGGCTCTTCAGAGTGATTTAGTGTTTGCCGAGATTGGCCGGCGCATCAAAGACCTGGGAGCTGAACTGGTAAAGAAGGTTAATGGCATTTTTGGGTGGGAAATCACCAAAGAAGGAAAGACAGCTGCCCAGTGGAGTAAGTTCAAAAGTTGAAAAAAAGAAATGAAATCAAAATACCCTCTTTTGTTTACCCCGTTCATATTAAATACACACTACTCCATTGTCCCATTTAAAAAGACAAAATGTACGTTGTATTATTTTACTGATCTTTCATCAACCCTCGTCTCCATGCACCAGATCAGCAGAAAATATTAGCCAATAATGTTTTACCTCCCCATCCCTTCTGAAAACATTTCGAAAACATTTCACATGAGCTCTTGGTTTGTTGGCTGTAAGCTGGTGGCTCTCCTCATACTGTTTAGTTTTCCTAGCATCTAAAAGAAAGTGATGACACCATTGCTTCTCACCACGCACCTTCCTCTGTGTTCAGTGTTAAAAAGCACAAGTTGAAGTTTGTGTTAAATACACAACACATACTTGATGTGAAAAGACCTTGAGACAAGTGAACATTAAAGTATAATTAAGAATGAGAAATCCTGTCTCTCACAGCACTCTCTGTGTTACTACACTCCCCTGTGAGTCATTTACACCAGCAAATCAGTGCTGTGTGCGTAAACGAAGTAAAACCAAGGCAGGAAAAACATCATAAAAAACTGAAAAAAAGTTCCTGTTGATGTGTATCGATAATTTGGCACAGCCCTACTTCTGGTAAACCACTTTCTCCTTATAGAGCCTGGTTTCAACTATTCATTACAGCATGACTCAGCTCAGGACGTTAATCGGCTGATGACCTGGATCAAGTGTTTAGAGGCACAGAATAGTAGAAACTGTGGAGCACTGAGGGTCCTCAGAGGAAACTGAACCATAGAAAATATGGAAATGTGTTATAGATAACATGCACAGGGGGTCCTTGAGTTACGACACAGATCCGTTCCTGTGACAGTAATGTGACCTGAATTTTGATGTACTTTGAAACACTCCCTAGCCTCAGTCACTTTGTAAAATCATAATCTAGAACACAGAAACACAACAAAGTCACAGAAAAAGATAAAACTCCTTCACTTATATGCCACTTAACTGCATATTCTTCCGCCGCGCTCAGCCAAACCACTTAGTCCATAAGTACATGGAGATCAGTGTAAGCCGAGTGGGGGTGGGAGTGGTCTCGTATATTGTAACCCGAGAACCACCTGTAAACTTAAAATACATGTTAAAACTGCTGTTCATTTTTTTAATTTGTATTTCTCCACTATTCGCCAATACAGCTATTGATCTGAAGACAGGAAATGGTGCCCTCCACAAGGGTCCATACAGCGGCAAGGCTGACGTGACTATTTCCATTTCTGACGAGGACTTCATGGAAGTGGTGATGGGGAAGCTCAACCCTCAGAAGGTACTGATAGTCCAACGTTGTTTTTTTGCCTCTTTCTGAACGGTTATATGGGACGTGAAAGATGAATCCTGATTCACCCAGATGTGCAAATGTCACAATTCATCCACCGTATTAATCCCAGTGTTCAAGGATCAATGGGGGATTGTTTGTTTCCCCATAGGCGTTTTTCGCTGGCAAACTGAAGGCTAAAGGGAACATCATGATGAGCCAGAAGCTGGAGATGATATTAAAGGATTATGCCAAGCTGTGAGCTTCCAACCGTCCCAGTGCAGATGCAGGCTTCAACAGAGATGCAGGGCGCTTCTGTGATCATTTCTCGAATCTTAGTGTGCAATCAGATCTAAAATCTAGCAATAAGAAACACTTTCTATCTGATAAAAATACATCCAGAAGAATTAGTAACGAAATAAACAGGACGGTGTAGAAAAGTTTAACCAAATTTTGCACATTACAGATCATGCAATGGTTCTTAATTACATTAGATATTAGAACTGAACTTTAATACTGATTCAATGTCACAGTTTGTCTAACTTGGAACAGTTATTAAATGATTATATATAATATGATCATAATATTCTCTTGCCAGCAGCTGAACACATAAGCAGCTTCTCTTTCGGCAGCATGTGTTTTAATAATGTAATGCCTTCCTTCTTTGAAGCAGAAAATTAGAAAGGTTTATACCTTTCTGAGCCCTAATTCCTTTTCAGGACACTAAGCAAAATAATTCATACAGAAATGATTTTGCCTAAAACAGTTGCCATTGCTTACCATGACCTTTCTCTTTTTGTCTAATTAATGTACTGCATATGTTTAATATGTGCTGTTAATTTGTAATAAATCTAACGTTTGCGTAAAACAACCGGCTATTTGTGCCTTTAAAAAAAAAAAAAGTATACATACACACTTATTATAAATGTTGCATCAGGTTGATTTATTATACCATTACATTAGATGTATATTACACAGTTCAATTTACAATAAACTTTTACTCATTATAAAATTAGATTTATTTGTGTATATTCACATTTCAGAGATTAGAGAGAATGCTTGAAAAGCTACACATTACAACTACAGTTGATTCTTCTTGACAGATGGTTAAATTTTTTTTTTCCTCACCCATCATTTAAATAAAAAAATTCCTCATGGAGATAAACATTACTACTTTAAGAGTTTAAAATGTACCTATGACATGAATGACACCAGTGTGCGAATGATGTGCATGGGGTCAACCTCATGGCAATAGCTAAAATGAAAAGGGAAGAGTGGGCTTAGGGGACACCCTGAAGTCATATCTAAAAACAAAGAGAAGCTGTTTACTTATTTGAAAGAGACGATGTGAGTGACTCTAGTCATAAATATTCCTTGTGTATAGATATAATTAGGTACTTAATCAAGACACTGATTCTATATTACACAGGCAATAAAATAATTTATTACTTCTCAGTCACTTCTCCAAAAATAAAGCTAATATACATTTTTTACAGCCATTAAGTTTGATTCTTGTGCAAAGGAGACGCCATAAACCATAGGGCTGACAAACTCAGTCTAACTCCTTCACCATGGGCCACTGGTACGTACCCATCATCTTCACTTCAAAAAGAAAAAAAAAAAAGTTGCTAAAGGCATAGAATTGATGAGCTTTTGACTTTGGCAGCATAACGCAGACAACATTTCTCACTTCTACACAGGACAGCTTAGTTCTAGTCCTGGAGAGCTGGAGCACTTCACATGTGGCTGTTCTCCCCATTCAAACACACTTGATTGAGCTCATGAAGGGCTTGATAATTAGACGAGGTGTTTAATGGGACAAAACAACTGTGCAGTGCTGTAGTTCTCCGAGACTGGCACTGAAGAACCTCTCCAAGTGAGTTTAGTGACAATAACCTGGACACAATTGGACCAATAGCTACAGAAAATATTCGGTGGAGGCAACAGCATTTGTTATTATGGATAATGGAATGATGCTTCCAGTTTAGCACACCTGTAAATGCAAAAGAAGAAGGTGCTGACAGGCCCTTCCATTAGATGCACTCATCTTGGATCTCTAATCGTTGTCCATTTTATCAGCTACACTGACCAAACAGGTGTATTTTGTAGTTCACTACGCATTATTTGTTACAGGCTCCCCTTTAACCCGTTGGTCAGGACCCGTAAGCAGGTATTATCTGGGTGGTGGACCTGTATGGTAATAGAGTGTGTGTGTGTGTGTGTGTGTGTGTGTGTGTGTGTGTGTCTGTGCGTGTGTGTGCGTGTGTGTTTTGCACAGAGTGGATCGCACACAGTAGTGATACTGGAGCTTTTAAACACCTCGGTGTATTTGCTGGGCTCAGAAAAGTCCACCAACCCAAAATACCCAGCCATTAACTGACCACTGCTGAAGAGCCCAACACAAACTCTGCAGCATTAAATGAACTGTCATCAATAACTTAATGTCTGCAAACTGGACCAACAGGTTAGATGTGTCCAATAAAGACAAAGTTAAAAATAAAAGAATTCCAGCAGTACTGCTGTGCTACATCTGCTCTGTGCAGCACAATAACACACCATGGCCAATACTGCTGAACTGAGAATGATGCACCACCCAAATCATTCCTGCTCACTGACTGAAGTCCTGACTATTAAAGGGGTAAAGGGGACTTGATGCAGAGAAACAGAAGACTACATCTGCAACTATAAACTACAAATCGCACCTGTATGGTAAGTAGAGCTGATAAATGGACATTGCGTATAAATAAAAGGCATGTTGACCTGATGAAGTGTCTCGTCAGCGTAAATATTTCTGTGGCTAAACTCTACATAAACAGAGCTTTTACAACCTCAACCTTGCGACTAAAGCAGTGTGTAACAGTCCTGATCCGTGAGCACCCCTGCACTCCACACTAGTGGTTCTCCCGTACCCAATCATGATTCAACTCAGCAGCTTGTTAAAAAGCCCTTCATTTGGTTAAAATGACTGTTAGAGTAGGGAAAACACAAAATGCATGCAGGGCCACTCTAGGAGAAGCACTGGAAAATGCCTAGAGTGAAGCTAACTATAGATACAGTGTCCTCTTGTCATGACAAATTTTTTGGAAGGAAAAAAAAAAAACCTTAAAAACCTCATAACTGCCTGTTTGAAATACATAATGACTGTACATGTTCAGAATGTGCACAGTATTGATGAGGCCACAGTGAACTAAATACTGTTTCTTCTTAGTTATACACAATATCTTGCTCATATCACTAGTAGGGATACAAGTAGAAACAAGTACACACAGCTAAATGTAAGAATGGCCACATAGTTTTTAAGCCACAGAATGGAAATGAGTTCACAAACATCACTTGGACCAGTAAGTCTCTGATGTCACCCGAGGTCCAAGTCTGATGCATTTTAGGTATAAATATAAGGACACTTATCACTAATTTTGTCTAAACCACAATCACAACACTGCTTAGCAATAGTGATTATTTAAGGCTTAACTTCTGTTAAATATGTTTGAGAGTGATTTCATTTTCAATGTAATATAGTTTCTAAAAAAAGGGTGATGGGGAATGTTTCCTATAGTGTGCTTACATGTAATGATTCTAACCTTGATCATGACTCAAAAGTTCAGGAGGTTTCTGGAACAGTGATTGCTCAGTCTTCCAGGGGTTTGCTTAGGTCTTCAGATCTCCACCCACGCCCCAGAGCTTCATATTGCTTGTCTTACCATGTGCAAAAGTGGCTCCATGCTTGAGAAAGTGCTACATGATGAACTTAACGTTGTTCTTCACATTGATGCTGTATGTGCTGAAGGAGTCCGGGAGGACCCGCATCTTCATGGTGCCATCAGCCCCACAGGAGAAGACGTGACTGCCTGGAGCCGTCTCGATCTGCATGACGCCGGTGCCCAGGTTCCGGAAGAGAGACTGCCGGGCGTGCTCATTCAGGAAGGTGTGCAGCAGGGACTGGGTGGACATACTCCACACCTGTACAATCAACCAACAAACACATTCATAAACTGACAACAGCAGGTGCCTTAGTCTTTAAAATGACTTCATAAAAATCACTGTTTACATTTTAATAATAAATATTTCCAGATAATTCCATATAGACAACTATTACTGTACACAGTGGGCAGGTGTATTATCAATATTAGAGCAATGTTTGATCATTTTATTGCGTATCTATTGTTTAATTAGTTATTTTATTGCCTTACTCATTTAAACTGTAGTTGTTATACACATATACTCAAACACATCATTTTTGTATATTGTGCAGTTCTTTTAATATTATAGCTTATGCTGCTGCTTCTTTCTTCTTGTTTCTCCACTTTACTATTTGCAAAGTTTGGGACTAATAGGACTTATCTTACAAGTTGTCTATTTAAAATTATAACCAGAACTTTAACTTAGTACAGTGCTCCTCTTCTGTACCCACCTGTTAATGATAATCACATTAAATCACTTAAACCCCTGAAGAACAACAGAGCATCCTGACTCAGGAAGACAAATCCTACCTTAATGTTGCCTTCAGCCGAGCCGCTGATGAAGCAGCCTTCGGTGGTGTCGACGGCCAGGGCTTTGACAGGCGAGTCGTGGGCCTGGAAGCTCTGGCGCTGGAGCTTCTGGGTGAGATCCAGCACACTGATCCAGCCCTTCCTCCCGCCACTGATCAGAAGCTGCTGCTTGGAAGCCAAAGCCAGCACAGTGGCGCCGGACTCGTGGCAGCTGAAGCCTGTAATCACACAGACACAATCAGTGAGGTTTCTAAAATTGATTTATGTAGACAGAAAGGACTCGCCGTGTTCATGCTTGTAAGAGTGAGTGCTGTTTGTATAAGGAGCAGCCGGGCTGCTGTTAACTCACCGTAAACCAAGCTGTTGGTTGGAGCCACCAGAGTATCCCACAAACACACATTTCTGGGGAGAGGGGAATGGAGGGAGAAAGGCAGACACACACACACACTTTAGTTTGTTTTCTGTTGCTCTGATAGACTGAGAAAGTAGAAAGGTGTCGAAGGAAATCTTTTCAGCGGGCCAAAGTGTAAAAGAAAACAACAGTGCAAAGGTGTGATCTTATGGCCTGTGGGACAAATGCTGCAGTGCCTGTCATGCGACGCGTACCTGTTGTCAGTGGAAAGGCCCGCAGTGGCAATAAGAGAAGAGGAGCCCACAAACACAAAGTCATGCGCTGTTTTATTATGGCACTGCAAAGTCTGTGGAGGAAAACAACACTGCATTTTACCACAAAACACACACTTTACACACTGAATATAAGAAATATTTCCAGTTTATGACGACATTCTGCTAGTTTACCAGGTATGGTTTAGGCGTGTTCCCAGATGTGTTTGTCTGCCAGAGGCTAAGAGCTCCATCTGCATCAACAATACCAAACTAGGGGGGAAAATAATACTTGTTACTCATGATGGATTTAAAAAAAAAAAAAAAACCTAGATACTGAAAACACAATACTGTGTACATTAACACACAAATAGTAGCTCACAACTGAACCTGGTTCATTTTTATAATAACAGTATTACTTGGTATGATTTGAGGAAAGTGAGTGTTGATTTAATATGACCAGGTAATTAAATAGTTGTGATATATTCACAATTTTATATTTAAAGCATTTATCAGATGCTTCTTATGCAAAGCAGCTTCCTTTCCTCAACTACAGGGGACAGTTTCTCTGGAGCAACACACGCACGCACGCACGCACGCACGCACGCACGCACATACACATGCTTATTGGCTGGATACTACATTGGATAAACACCCTGCATTTAGGAAAAGCGGGGTTCAATTCCATATTTAGTTGGGAGTCTTGACTATTAACATTAAATTTATTACTATTTTTTTATCACTTTTTTTTTTATTCTCTGGATCATAGTGGGTTTTTGACTGGCGCTCATCTATAAAACCAAAAGTTTTCAACCAATGCAGTTGCATTAGATGGCAAAATTAATTGCATTGATGCTCATTCTCCACAATGCAAACTCACATTTGGATTCACAATATCATGATGCATTGGAACACCTTTACTTGTGATTTAAAAAAAAAAATGAGCATGGCAGAAATGTCACATGATTCATATAATTCTCTCACCTTATTCCCTTGATAGTTGAATCTAATCCTCGTAACCCTGGAGTTGCCGGGGCTCCTGAAGCAGATGATCTGCTGTGAGTGGCCCCACTCGAACATCCTCACACTGCCGTCCTGAGCTCCTGTTAGGTCTGCAGTCAAAGAGAAGATCTTGCCATCACTGTCCCCGACATCACACGGAAGAATACTGTCTATTGAGCAGCCTATGTAATTTCATCCAAAAATCCCAGAAACCAGAATGTGCGCACATAGAGGATAATGATACTATTTAAGCGGATTTGTCTTTCACACTGGAAAAAGATTAGCCCATACATGGCACATGAGGGGAACTCATTGGCGGGGTTCGCTCTCATCCTATTACGGCAAGAAAGGCCTGGTGTCACTTACAGTATGGAAGGGTAGGGTGGGACGTCATCCTCCTCACGTTGTTAATGTTCCGTTTGATTAGCTGCATAAGAAGGCAAAGGACTGTTTTAGTTCCAAAAAGAAACTATAGCTTAAGGAGAAACAGTTTATGAAATTAGACCGCATTTGACATATCAAGGAAGGCTTTAAGGGCAAAGACATTAATATGAATAAGAATCCGTGACAACCCATAAGGCACACTGCATGCCAAAATGTATTATTATACAAAACCACAGGATTACAACAAGTCCTACTTGCAGGCAGCAGAGAATGAGCTGGCAAGGGGGGAGACAAAGAGGTTCAAAGACTGGGATGGCTGTGCGATGCTCACCATGGCAGCTCCTCTGCCTGTCTGGAGGCTGCCCAACCAGGGCATGTTAATGGGAGTGCCAGGGCTGCTGTGGGTGTAGGGCGTGGTGCCATGCAAAGTGTTAAAGTCGTCCCGGGCATGGACCACCAAGAAGTCTTCGCCTCTGAAATACATCACACAAAGCAGACAAGTCTGAACCTCGCTACACTGACCTTCTCCTCCAGTTAAAGAGTGCGTATCACTCATGCGTTTGGTGTAGCATAGTCCCTCACACCCTTACCACCGATATAGTGAACTTGGAGTTCAATTTCCTGCCTGGGCAAACACACACGCCACAACAATTGTCCTTGGGCTACATTCACCTTCCCCTTATTAAACTGTAAGTTGCTCTGAATAAGAACATTTGTACAAATATAATGGTTGTGATTTCGCAAACCATGAAAATTGTATGCAAACAGTCCGTAGCAGTTCTGAGGGGAAAGAATTAAAACACTGGGCTGCAGTTTTCTAAAGGACTGCCTGAACGTTCTTTCTTCCATTATCATCATCATTTACATACACAAATATTAAAAAGACACCGTAACAAAACCCAATTCTAAAAGAGGCTGGAAAATATCCAGGTCAAAATTCTTTATAGTCATGCAAGAAAAGACTTGAGTAAAGACAAAAGAAAAACATGGAAAATGTAGAATACAGGCCCTTTAATGACCTGCTCCTTTTAACAGAATCATACATTTAAATGGACTTTAGTAAAATGAGTCTGGTTTGTCTCCAGAACTGCACAACTAAGCATTAGCCTTATCATCAGGACCTTAATCCCCAGCAGTGGCACTGCTATCTGCAGTCAGATATTCAAAACATCTCAATTGGTCTCATTTTCTTTGGATGGGTAGGATGGCCCTCCCTTTCCCTATCATTTATACGATGCTAGCCAGCGCTGGTATCTATTAGCTGACATAACAGAATAGGTAGTTACTGTTTTCCTCTGTATTATGCTGTCTAATGATGATGCATGAGGGGCATTTTGAAAAGATGGTGCTTCACGTAACTCGTGCTAATATTCACCATCACAGTGTTTGTGGTATTGTGTGAAATGAGATGCCAGTGGATGCAACTGGAGGAGTAAATTGGTCAGAAAAAACAGGAATAAAGTAAATGATGATCATTTAAATAGTCTAGTTTGCATGAAACATTCAGAGCGAAGGTAGAATCGTTACAATTTCCATCACTGTACAGATCTAAGTAAACAAACTACACTTTAATTCGTTTTGAACATCTTCATAAAGTCGACCATGGCTTAATGTAATGTATAATACGTGCCTATTTCAGAACATGATCATCTACAGAAGATTTGAAAAACATTCCTGCTCCTGTCGTAGGACTCTTTATTGAACCAGATCCACCCACAGCTTTAAAATATTACACAGCAGGAGGATTTTTTTTCAGTTTAAGGGCAGTTGCCAAAAATTAATCCCACTGAAAAAAGACTCCTGTCGACATGACTTACCCTTTCACCTCTGTCTCCGCCTCGTCATCGATCCACGTCATTATCTGAGTGGCCAGGATGGAGGACACATCCAGTTCCTGGATGTCGTGGGTGGAGGCGATTACTAAGCAGTTCCGATTGGCCTGCAAAAGCAAAACGGAATGCGTTATGACTTCACCCTCTAACAGCATTCGCCTGAAAATGCCACCACTTCTTCCCCCCATCCTGCACCTTGTTGATGGCAAAGGCTGTGATGATGTCGGACTCCTTGTGGACGATGCGCGCTTTTCCTCCGGGGTAACCCAGATCTGCCTCAATCTGTGGGAAAGAGTCAACATCTTCAGGGCACTAACATTTAACTTCTGACTACAGCGATCTTCACGTCTGTGTGAGAGTGAACGATGCTCTGAGAGCCACAGTCACTGCTCATGGCTCGAGGGGGCTGGATAAAAGGGGGTTAGCCGAATTAATGTGATTGTTAGAACAACGTAGGCTGATCCTATGGGAGAACGCCGACTGTTCGTATATTTGGGACCCGACTAGCAGACCTGATTAGAATACATTATTTTATCTGTCAGGTTTGAGATCTGCTGCGCTACTGGAACGCTACTGCCTTGCTGTTGTTTTAAAGTGCTTTATAAATAAAGTGGTATGGTATGGTATGGAACTGTATACAAATCCACAACATTACATTCTTAAACTGCACAGGGAATTTCTACTACATAAAAGATGCAAATGACACCAATTTACAACAAGAGAGCTCTTAGGCAAGGTTAATGAACGGCTTAAAATTTGTTTATTACCAGTTATTAACAGGGTAAAAAAAAAAAAACTTAAAAAAATGAAGCATAAATAAAAACGACAACAGTGAGCTTTTACTTGCCACATAATATTTACATTCATTTATTCTGTTAAAGCTATTGCTGGTATTTGATCTTAGATTTTATGCTAAATAATGAAGGCAATATGTCATAACTCACATATAAAAGTGAGAGTTTATCTTTTTGTGTGGCATGATTTTTAATGTTTTTGACCAAATTTAGATTTTTTAACATGTTTTTGACTGGGGGCGGCACCCTACCCACCCAGAAAGAGTGAAGCCAAATTGTGCTCTCTTGGACTCCGGGACACGGATGGCTATGGCATCACCGTGGATCAAACCCATAAAGCCCCAATATGAGGGGTAAGTTAAACAGTTGTACCGCTCTGGAGCCCTTATAAGGGTAGTTTAATTGCACCATTGCAAATACAAGACAGTAGTACATGTCACCACTGAGATGCATCATGGGTCATATGAAATTTCTAAACTTCTATTTAGAGGGCAGTATGAGTAACCTTGGTTATTTGTTAACTGTGATTAATTCTGTAATTAATATGTTTAGCATGTACACCATTAGAATGAGTGTTCTTGCTGATACATAACAGTGTAGTTCATCACTTCAAGCCAGTACAACCGACTAAATAAAAGCTAATGAGCAAATCTGGCCACTCGCACTTTAATACTCACACCTGCAAAATGATCATTAATAGACTATTCAATCTTCAATCACAATTATTTACATGGCAATTAACTGTCATGACACTAAATGTTTCATTAGGTAAATGTGCCCTCAAAAGGCTAATCAATAATTGAGGCCAGTCCGATAAACATAATAATTAAAAGACCAAAAACCCTGTCAATCACAGTAGCTGTGATACTGGAATACTGGAACACAGACACACAGAGTAAAAGCCATTTATGCACACTGTTAAATATAAGCAATTCTTAACGGCCTCTAACTGACCAGACAAACACAAACACGACAACACTGAAATAGCATGCAACACAAATTAAAACACAACTGCAAAAATTTCACAAGCCCCGCCCTCCCCCCCCTCAAGATTTTGGCTAGCAGTACCTGATTAAGGCTTGAATCCTCCATGAATGAATATTTCATACTGTCAGTGAAGTCCTCAACCGACTTAATCATTCAAAAAACATAAATTACAAGACATCACACAAAGAAATGTAGTGAAACATGCAAGTGAATGGGGCAAAATGCAGAAGTAGATTGTTAATTGCCAGAAGTAGATTAACAAATTGCACACAAACCATTTACAAGGGTTTTCATTACAAAAAGACAGGATCAACAGACAAACTGAAGGCACAAAACACTACACATCCCTCTGTTATGGCTCAGAATTGCACCAACAAAAAAAACAAACAAGTTTTGATAACCTAGATAGGTATTCTGCATCGCTAAAATATCAAAAATCATGCTTTACCTCTTAACCAGTCAAATGGGGAAGCATGCAGGAGGAGACGTACCTCTGTTTGATCTCGTTTCTTGGTGAAGATGTTGCGGATGAAAGTCTCCTGCACCTCCTCCTGTTTGACCATGTATTGCCACAACCGCTTAACTGGAAGAGCAGAGTGATGTTGGGACCTGTGGGATTATCATACATCGTCAAGACAAGCACTGATACCATCAACAGATACCTGAGAAAAGCACTTCTTTGGTATAGAATGCCACGGTCTCTGTTATCAAAACTCACTCTGACTGCCCTGCCAAATATCACCAGCCAGATATCACCTATTTAATCTACATGTTCATTCGGAATGCTAACGAAATGAATTCCCTTTTGTTCTAGTTTCACTATTTCGTTTATATCACTATACAGTTTAATCATTAAGACAAAAGCTGATATTACAAACTAGCAGCACTGACTAGACTACTGTAGTTGTACAGTATTGTTCTATACTACACAATACTACACAGTACTACACAAATGATGCACTTCTTCAACTCATCAAGAACAGCTAAATTTTCAGACACTTTGGTCTTGTTTGTTATTTTGGTCCCAGTATGTACAGAGTTGCCAAAACTAAAAAAAAAAACACTTGCTTGGTGGGAACTAAAGTTTATACGGTTGTGTTCTCTGGAATTCTCCAGAGGGGAGTGGACTGGTCACTGCTGAGCTCCAACACAGTTCATTATCACATAGTTGTGCAGATTTCAACCTATTTCTGACTGTCAGGCTGCGGCTCGCCGCCAGGAGCCACTGGCTCACATAGAAAATTAATGACTTACAGTCACTTTGATGCTCTCGCCACTCCTGGTGGGAATGTAGGGTCAAACATTTTATGGATTTGCTTTACTATTCTTTAAATAACTCCTTTAGCCATTTAAGTAGAGTAAAACTGCCCTGTCAAGCTTAACTAGCCGAAATGTGTATTCAAATAAGTGTATTAAATAAGCCGGTCATGTGTATTAATGCACAGAAAATACCAGAATATGGGTAATGAACTGGACCAAAGTACTTGATAAGGGCAGAACAGCTTACTACAGCAGACCTGAAAGGTGTGTTAGATGGTTCAAATAAAGCCTTGTGTCTGAGAAGAGCTGGTCCAGATGCCATTGTCTCATCCATAGGTTGTGTGGAGATGTATTCTGGTGGAGGACCTCCAAAAATCTCCAGTCTCTTTAGTAACACCTGTTCCCAGCGCTGTAGAGTCTTCAGTACAGAGTGGCACAATGGGGAACACACAGGTAGATCTAAGACATGCAACAGAGGACAAACCACAAGTGAAAACTCTCTAATTTAGCTATAAATAAAGTCTACTTATACCTCAGTTTATATTATACTATAATATTACAAAAACAGTGTCTGCTACATTGTGTTCACACAGAGAAATCAGCCAATTATGAAATGCAAACAGAGAACAGTCCTAGTATCTTAATGAAAAGGAAACTGAATGCTAATTAAGTTTAAAATTCTAGCTAACGCTCTGCCAACATGTCAAACATGTTGCCAAGAAAATAAATATGCTAAGAATAAATTGACAAAAAGCCTGACTGTGCTACAATATGAAACAAATCTAAATAACAACAAGAAAACAATCAAACATCAACTCATAGCCGTCCAAAGCTTTTTTAAAATTATAATTCAGGTCATTGATAACAAATCTGTCAGGTTTGTCAGGGCCATGGGACACTGCAAGGGTCCAAGCAATCCAGCCTCTTACCCAACAGGTCATGGCCAGCCATGGGGTAGAACGACTTCAGGTTGACGAGAACCAGCTGCACCATAGCCAGACGCATTAAAGACCAGCTGCGGAGAAAGGAAACCCTTACTTACACTGAATCATTCAGAACTGTACTCTATACACACTCTGACCTAATTCCCCCAAACATACTGTATATACACACAGAAAAAGAACAGAGAAATTGTTACTGTAAATACCCTTTATTTTTTTTCTACTCTGCACATTATTGGTCCTGTTGCTATGTTATTTTTGCACAATTCTTTGTCTACCTCAGTCTTTGCATATTTTTTTTTGCACATTTAACTCCTCTACTGTACAGTAGCTGTCATCATACTGTATTTGTTCAAACTAGTAGTGATCCTTGTGTTGTTGCTCTTGTCTGCCCACACGTCTGCAGTCTTCCAGTGTTTCTGTTTTTGTTTTGTTGTGGCCCGAGAGGAACGATGTTTCACTTCACTTTTTGTGTACACTACCAGTCAAAAATTTGGACACACCTTCTCATTCAACGATTTTATTATTGGCTAAATTGTAGATTAATAGTGAAAACATCACCTATTGCTCTGATGACAGCTTTAACTTTTTTGTTTACTGCACAATTCCACCTGTTCCTTCATCATTTTGAATATTAATCTACAAAGAAGAAAATAATAAAAACACGCATGAGAAGGTGTGTCCAAACATTTGACTGCTAGTGCATTCAGCTGAACATACTGGAACTGATCTCATCAAAATTTGATGACTCTCTGCATAGTTAAAAGAGGCAGCCCTGCGAACCTGTATGAGTTGTTGTTGGAATGTTCTTGAAGGGGAGAACTGGTATCAAATGCATCTCTGAACTTGTCTTCTTCCTCCTCGTCCTCCTCCTCGCTCCCCTGGCTTTCCTCTGAGTCATACTCGACGCGGCTTGCGGACGGTGGCACGAAAGGCTTGGGGAGATCACATAAATGCAAAGTGTTCAAGCCACATGAGGCAGAGCTAAGAATAGTGTTAAATCGTTAAGCGTCCTGTACCTTTGCGATAAAGTAGTCCCAGATGCTGAGCTCTGGGGGCACAAAACGCTCTTTAAAGATGGACACTTCCTGCTCTACTACAGGGCTGGCAGGGCTGTCTGGCACCTCCCTAGAGTTGCTTCTGGAAGAACGCAGCCTGAAGCGCCTCTGCTTCCGCTCTTGGTCCTCTGCCACAGTGGGCACTAAAACACAAGTGTAGAACACAAACTGTCACTGGCAATAGTAGAGTGCTTACTGGACAAGCTTTTAGACTCTGAAAATGTGCATTCATATTGCAGAGGAGTTAAAAACACAAACAGGAAAGCAGCGTTGGATACAAACACCTTCGTAGCTACTGAATTATTGTCATTATGTACCATAGTCTTGTGCAATATCCCTACTTATGTCGCTATTCCATGCGAAACTCCAAACCACCATTTGTTTTATTCAGTACAGAATTTTCTGGAGAGTTTAACTTTGACTTTATACTGTATTTTATACTATTCTTGTGCAGTCGTAGCACAAGAAATGTCCTTCCCAATAAAGTTTTATGATTCTGACTGACAAAATTCTTCTTCTGCTGCATAAAAGGTCCTGCACTGTAAAGGACACCAAATTAATTAAAGGAATCCAATTCATTTTTTTCCCCATAAATCCATTTTTAGCTGAAAACATTTGGTTTCAGAAATGTGCTTCTTTAGTTTCGCACTGCAGCTAAAAGGCAAAATAAAGTCTATATCTGATAAGCATTGTATTAATTGCAAATCAATACACAAAGAATACATTTGCATTTATAAATGTTGCCAAACTAGCATCGAACTTCTTTTATTCAAGAGGCACCGACCTGGAGATGGGCTGGGTTTGTCCACAACAGGAATGCGAGCTCCCCCACCAAACACAGCAACCCAGAGCTTGCTGTTGAGCGGGTGGGCTACAATGCGGAAAAGCTCGTTGCTGGAGTGGGTGGCCAGGCCGTGCACAAACAGGCTGAGGTAGACAGCAGTGAGGATCTCACAAAGAAGCACCCCCAGACTCGGCTGGTACTCCTCTCCCACAGAACTTAGAAGGCGGACTAAAGAACTGATGCCTGCAGGAGAAAACAAATCACAGACAGGGTGAGGAAATGACAGAACACCAACAAGACGATGGACACAAATGCAAAAGTTATTGTCCGCTTAGACAAAACATTTTTGGGTTTTTTTAGCTTGTTGAGAGGTTTATCAGTGCAACACATGGATAAAAGAACTAGACTGCATTTCTGTGAGAAAATGTGATGTGTAATTACAGAGTGGTATCGAACTGATACCTATTCTGTCTCTCTTCATTCAATGCGTTTTACTGCTGTACCACAGAGGCGGGCATTAACTCACTGTTTATTACCAAGCCATTTATGGTTTAGAACAGCTGAAAATGGGTGGAGTGAATCACTCACGCCTGAAAATGGGTGGGAAAAGTGTATTAAAATCTGTTTATGCATCTGCTGTGTGTTTAGCTCCACAAGACTGATTTGCTGCTCCGTATTTTTGGCGCTTTCTGGTCACCATAGCTGGGATATCGAGACTGTGCCATCCCGACTCCCTCAGCTCTTGCTCCCCATACATTATGGAGGCAACTCGACCACAAAACAGATAAAAAATCTGAATCTGTGTGTAAGCCACTGGACATTAAAGAACATTATACAAAGAATAATAGTAACACTAACAAAACAAAAGGACTACGCTTTACCAGGCCACTGCGCTGGAGAAGTGTTGGGAAGGACAGCTTCATCCATGCTGATGGTTCGCACAGGGTGCTGATGGGAAAGGAGGATGCTCTGATACACCGTTCCTGTGAACTGGTTGATATGACTGGGGGGGAGGGGGGGGGTACATTATTTAAGCATAGAGACAAAACATTCAAGCAATACAAAATACCAAAAAAAAGACATTTTATGATATCC
>JBBJLR010000018.1:8441341-8460466 GCA_037577145.1 Brachypetersius gabonensis
GGCATTATGTAAGCATAGACACAAAACTTTCAATCAATACAAAATACCAAAGTGCAAACTTTTTATGATATCCTCATTAGAGATGGCACATTGATATTATTGTCGCGAAACAGTCCATTATATCTCATCCGGTGGTGCAGTGTAGTGTTCGAGTAATTTGAGTGTAATAGCCTACTTTTAGACGATCATGTCAAATGAAGTGCTTCAAAAGAAGCTCGAGGAAAAGTAGCTCATTTAAAAGCTAAGTAGTTTCTGTATCAGTAAAATAAATTCTAAAAGTCGGCTAAGAGAAACAATGGCTATAGTCATGATTCTTTGCAAAGTAGATTTAACATTTAATCTGAAAGTGTAGAGATCAACACAAAAGCTGCATTCACACGTCAAAGAAAATCCACTCCCTTGAAAAATGTCACAAGTCAGCCAAAGGGGTTTTTGTGGCACTATCGCGTGACACTGACATTCTGAGGTCAATTGCTCTCTACAAGCTTCCCAGCAAAAATGACTTGTGAGCCTGAAACATTTCTACTCTGTGGCACTGACAAGCATGCAAGATGCACTTTAACGAGTGAAATATCGAGTGCTTTGAAAAGTCAGATTGCGACTAGAAGTGGGTCAAAAAATAGGCTTGACTAAAAGTGATACCATTTTCCAAGTTCTTTTTAGTACAGCGCGTGCTCTGTTCCAAGTGGCTATTTTGTGGCTGAGAGGAGGGTGCCACGCTCCAACAATAAGAGCGGCCCACAGAGTCCGACCCACCTGTAATTGTGGCCGTCACAGAGGCACTGATAGATGCAGGCGGACAGGGAGGCTGCCAGCGTGTGCATCACGTAGATCTGAGAGCAGAGCAGCCATTCAAAATAGATTAGCAGGGAGAGTAGTCTGGAAGAGAGCTTTTAACACAGTATCACAACAGCAGCGGCCACAACAAAAACAGTTCTTCACCATCAAAAACACTTTTTGCTCCATTTGAACGTTTCCCAAGTCCAAACACGGGCAGGGTGACAACCTAAACACACCCTAGATATGTTTTCTGCTTTGTAGTTTGTACACAGTACTCAAAACTGTTGTTAAATTAAATATGCTTGAAGGAACTAAGCTAGAATTTCAAAGAAAATATTTGTCGTTAGGTTTTCAAACAAGTATTATAGCATCGTCTCGTCTTATGGAACTCCACCTTACCTCGTTGTTGATGACATCCGGGTGGGGCGGGGAGTCCAGGGCATTAATGGTGTGAAGGATGTCATGTGTCAGGTTGGTCAGGTGAACTATGGGATTGGCAACCACAGTTTTAGAGCTGGCTGTGCAGGCCAGCAGGAGAGGAACTAAGGCTTGCTGCTGAACAGGAATCTGAGGACTGTCATCCTGACAAAATAAATAAACGAATAAATAAATAAATAAAGGAGCACAATTCACACTCTTAAAAACAAAAACAATGCTGGAAAATGCCCAAAAATATAGATAATTCATATTCAAATGACAACATCATAAATTCCACTACAGCTAACTCAGAAGGAGTTTTCACAAGCAGTGCTGTCAGTGCCAGGAGACAGAAACAGAAAGTCAATTAGGATTAGTCAAAGGAGGCCGCTGATTTCTGTGACAGCCGGGCCTGACGTTGCTCGTATTCAGACAGCACTTCTGTCTGGCTGCTTGTTTGAAGCTTTGCAGGAAGGAGGACAGATTCCTCAGAGTCCTGTGCTTCAGCTCCATCTGTCAGCCAGAGCTGGAACTGTCACACTTTTGCCCACAACCTACACTCTTGCAGCACTTCTGTTTCTAAGGGGTCAGCAACCCCTTATCAGTTCACCTTTACAAAATGAAATACTCAAGGACACCTTGAGTATGGAGAATAAACATTGATGTAATGCTTAGATATAGCCGTTGTTTTAACATTCTAATTAATCCCACAACATACTCCTTGGAGTGCTGCCTCATTTTAGCAATAAAATCTTATATTACTTTAATTTAATTATTTTTACAAAGATAAGCTATTTTCATGTCTGTATAAATTTGTGTAAAAACACACACACACACACACACACACAGACACACACACACACACACAGACACACACACACAGACACAGACACACACACACACAGACAGACACACACACACACAGACAGACACACACCCTAAACATTCAAATAAGATGAAAAATAAATACAAAAATGGAGATAAAAGGATTCGATAGATGTTTTTCTTCAAAGGCTCAGTTTCTGCTTCATCTTTGATCCAATTTTGACGGATAGTATTTTACGTAATGATTCACTTGACCCATCATGACTACAGTGTTTGAATCCACCCTGCAATGACGCAACTTACCTGCTGGGATTCTTGCAGCAGCAGAATAAGCTCCATCCTAACAGAGGCCAGCCCTCCCCCATGAGAGCCATGCAGGCTACAGTAGCTCAGGAAGATGCGCAGCAGAGGCTGGTTCCTCTGAAGCCAAAGCCTGCGGCTGCGCTGAACTGCTCTGGCCTGCTCGGCCGCCCCTTGAGCCTCATGCTCCTCATCTCCATCACCACCAACCTGGCTGAGGTCGGCCGAGATGGCCCCAGCCAGCTGCTGGAGGCAGGGGTTGTAGCCGCAGCACCTCTGGAGGGCTACCACCTCCCGCTCCAGCCAGTGGCACAGCTGGTGGCGCAGTTTGCCTCCGTCCAGTTCGTAGCCCGTGGAGAGCGTCCGCAGCTCAGCCGTGAGGATCTTCAGACAGGAGCTGAACTTCAGCCGGGCAGCCAGGATGTCTTCTGAGAGCAGTAGGGTGCTGTCCACCACATCTGTGGAAGCAGAGGTAGAGTCAGCACTGTCATGAATGACAGTGGAGTCTTCCGGTTTGATGTTTTTCATGGCTAGCCCGGCTTCTTCATCTTCAGAGTCCTCTTTGTCGCTTTCCCACTTCAACTCCAACGGTTCGTCCTGCAGGGTCATGGATGGATGACTCCAATCAAAGCTCAGTACAGAGTCGGACTGGCTGTGGTCTTCTCGGGGCGAGGAGAGGGTGTCTGAAATGGACTCAAAGCCATTAAACATGCTTTGGGACCAGTCCAGTGCAGAGGCACCCTTTTGGCCATCTGGATTGCCAGAACCACTTAAAGAAGGTGAAGGCTTCTCCTGGTTCAGCAATGGCTTAGAGCACTTGACAACTTTGGGCATTTTGGAGAGGACCTCTAGAGCTAGCATGGGGCAGCCGGCTTGTAAGTGAGCATTAGCAGCAGTGAAGAACAGTCTTCTCTCTATGAGGCTAATGGAGTCAGCCATGCGGCCTTCTGCTGTCAGAGCCACCTTAGCTTTGTCTGAGGATCCAAAGTGGCGACGAAGCAACAGTGGATGAGTTCTGAGGTAGGTGTAGAAGTTAAAAACCTCTGGACTGCAGGGGGACACGGCTGTGGTTCCTGCAAGATATATGAGGGTTACCACAAAGAGTAAGAGAACCTCTAGACATAAAGGCATTCAAATGATACAAATCATCACACAAATTATTTAAACTGCAAGAATATATCGTGCAAAACATTGAAAAATGTTCCAGCAAATTTTAAATGAAAAAGATAGGAACACAGTAAAATGATGTTTGCTACATCAATCAACAACTACGCATGAGGATCCAAAGCATGTTTTACACAAGGTTAGGAATCTGTATTAAAGAGGAGAAATTCTGAACAAGTGCACGCTGATATTGGAAAGTCACAAACTATTCAAGGATATTTACTTAATTAAGAAGCAAATCATTGATTTAACTGGAAAGTTGGCCAACACAGAAACTTCTTACCTTGGTGTAAAGCACTGACATTTGGTTTGGGCTGCTCAAGCAAGGTATCCAAGGCTCTGCTGTAATCATCTAATACCCAATATGCCATACTACGTAGAAATGGATCCTGATGTACAGGGATTTGGTGGCCCTGACCCAGCACATGCCTCTGAAGGATCTTCTTATATGTAGAGGATGTCTCAAATTCAGACTCATATAATCTGCTAATAACCAAGGCCAACTGAAGGTCCTGCATCTTCTCCAGGCAAACCTAAGAATGTTTACAGCAGTTTAGCAATTTGGTCAAAACCATGTTTCTTGCTGCTTACATGTATATGAACAAAAACGTATAAATAAGTGGCTAGTTTCATATTTTTCTCAATATTTTTTCACTTGTTGACAATAATACTTTCTTAAAAACAAGAGAACAAAAAGGTGAACTCGATGACATTTTTCCCAACTACAGCTTTGTTCAAATTCAAAACGAGCATTTTCTTTACTTTCAAAGCTTGAGTAAATTATAAAACAGCTCATTTCCTGCTTGAAATCAGAGAAGAGTAAGTGCATAGGAGACTGCACTATTTAAACTTATGACAGTCCTAAGGACATTTTACCTCAACAGCATCCTTGAGGGAGCCTGCCAGCATAAAGAAGGCTGCTGAGTGCTGAAACCGTTGCTTTCCAAGCAGAGAGAACGCATTCTTCAAGGCAGCCTTCCTCCATCGGTCCTCATTAAAGTTGTTACTGAAGAAGGCTGTCATCTTCGCATTCTTATGGGACCTTCAAATGACAGAGGTTCTCAGTAAGTTTGAACAATGTTGACAGCAGGTAGCTTTTTCTCTTATAGTTCACAAAAGGTGAAATAAAAGAGTTCAGCTTAGGCATACCTGTAAAGTCCCCAAACTACAGCCTTTTTCTTCATAGCCAAATAGAACAGGGCTGCATCCAGGGGATCATTGTTCCTTTGAAAAGACGCTTTTGCTACCTGGTGGGAGGTATGGTAGTAAAGACTAAATGACTATCAGGGATTAAAAAGAACATTTCTACATATAAGAACAATGCAAACATAATAGGGTGCCTGAATGCAGCTTGTCAGAGAATAACATGCTTATTAGAGACAAACAAGTTTAACTGTACACAATGTATGTATTTTTTATCAAAGCCTAGAAACAGACTATTTTGCCTACACTAACCTTTTCAATGCACCTGCGAAGCTTATTTGTGCTTCTTAGCCACCAGCCCACTCCCATAGCCCTTAGCTCATTCCAGGTGGGCTCTCCTTTCTGCATGGCAGGAAGCATGTTGAGCAGTTCCTCCTCAGCCTCGGAGTGAAAGGCCCAGGCATAGTGACAGGTAGACAGTCCTGTAGGACAGAAATGAGACTTACCGACTGTCTTGAATACTCAAATTGGCAAATTATAAAAATGTTTGCCAGCACACAGAATAACACTGGAAGAAGAACCTATTTGTTTACTGCTATTTGCTTGGCAAGTGTACCTTGACAGAGGAGCTGTGCACGATGTGCTGGAGGTAATGATGTCAGCAGGAAAGTATGCAAACGAACAGCCAGCAGAAACTTCAAACCACACTCATCCAGCGTCTCTCCACCTGATTTATGGTAGGATATTTGGTTAAACATCTTTAGCAATTATGTAGATAGTCAAAAAAAGGCAGGCTGGCAGTAGGCCAGGGTTGTCCATTTCCAATCAACTGGAATCCAGCACAGTTTCATGATTTCTCTGTTCAAACCATCTTCTAAACCTGGTGACTAACTGCAAAGTTCAGAATTAGAACTTGTTGTCGATCCTGAAGGATTAGCACAATATAAAATATTAAGTCTAAATCCAATAAAAATTACTCAATACACTATGCTGTCAACACACATGCTGTGGTGTTAATACTTTTAACACAAATGAAAGTTAGGCACATAGTAATGCACACAGAGATCAATAGTATATAAATAATATGGACGTAAGTAGTGATATTTCATGTGGTAATTGCCCGTAGGAGTGTATCTGAGCAGGTTAACTGCGAAACTGTGCTGAACTAAAGCTCCTAATAATTGAAGCTGGACACCCCTGCAGTAAGTGAATGGTATCAACCTTGACTTTTGCCTTGGCTTTCCCCGATGTCTGTGCTGGTAGAGGCGATGGTGTCAGCCAGGGCCATGAGGGACATCTGCTCCATTCGCGTCAGACCTGGTAGGCTGGAATGTAGCAGATGGCTGGACAGAACCTGAGCATGCTCTGGGCCAAAGAAGGTGGGACTGTACTGGGACAGATCAATGACTTTGGTGTTGGAATCCCCCCCATCACCATCTAAAGGATCCATATCATCCAGGCTCATGCTGGTGGCCTGGAAAAGTTCGTCATAAGTGTCTGTCCGACTGGAGCCGTGGCCGCTGTCCCCACTGACGCTGGCAGGTTTGTCTTTGGTTTTGGGGGACGTCTCTTCATCCGCAGCAAGCAAAGCATACAGAGGTAATGGAGGGATGGAGTCGATCTCTGTGTAGTCCGGGTTCTCTGACTTGTTAAACATTCTGGGATCCCTGGCAGTGCTGCCACTTGCACTGATGGTAAGAGATCGTAATCGTCGCTCCTGGTTGATGGCAGTGTCCTTCAGAGCCACTATCTCTCCAGCAATGCTCTTGACCAGATGAGACAAGATGGCTTTAGCCCGTCGTACCTTTCCCAGGTCCATCAGCTCTAAAAGCTGCACTGGGTGATATTGAGGGAGGGTGGGGAACAGGTGGTGTGCTGCCTCAAATAAGCCATAGTCCTCCATCTCCGCTGGAAGGTCATACATTGTTCTCTTACCACTAAGCTTCTGAGCCAGGCTGGTCATAGACCTGGTAAGAGTCTTTCTTGGTGGCTGAAGACTTAAGCCCTCTTGCTTCATTGCTGCAATAAGGGAGCTAACACTGCCAACATTGGTATCACATGTGGTCAGTGCTGATTTGGCTGGGGCTGGTGGTTGCCACTGGGAGTAGACGTGCATCTCACAGTCCATGCCCACTACCAGGATACCGTCTCTGACCCAGGACAGAGAGACCGGGATGGGTAAGGAGCCTTCTACAGAGGAGACTAAGTCCACTACCCGCAATAGAACAAGGCGAGATGAGGAACGCTCCCCGCTTTTGTCTGACAGGCCCAGCTCGGGTGGTTTTCCCAAGAGAGGCCCAAACATGTGCAGTTTGGATCCAAGACCTATTGTCAATATGTGGGAACCATCCTCTCTAGAAACCCAGTCCAGATGAACCAGACTTTTCCCACTTGTACCCAAACAGTCCCCGGGAACCACCAAACCATCCTGAAGGCCTGGCACAATCATGTGCTTATCAGAGCTATTGCTAGGCAAACTTCCCAAACTATCCAGCTTAAGAGTCTGCTCCAGGATCCACTGGGATCCTCCTGTGGACTCACACTGGAAGATACCCACATGAATAAAGGGCTCCTTAACAAGTCCCTGACGTTTTGAGTCCCTGTAGGCCACAGCTACTTGGCTCGTGTGGCAGCAACTGACAGCCACGGGCCAGCCAGGAATGCTCACTGCGCTGCTATTGGCTAGACCTTCTTCCACCAGCAGTGGCCATTCTTCCCAAAAGTATGTAGGAGGAGTATTATCAGCGATATCACTGTCAGAGACTGTGCTACAACTCCAGAACCTCACAGTCCCATCTGAGCAGGATGTGGCAAGAAGATACGGAGCTCGTCCAGCTGGCTGCAAGGATGATGAGCTCAAGTGGCCTGCAATGGGTGCCAGAGGGATTTAATCATGCCTGCTTGTAACAAGTAGATTTCACAGAAGAATCTTTAGCACATTCATAATAGAACAAATTGCTTTGCCAAATCAATACTGATAAGTACAGATAATCTGTAGGCTAAATTACAACAATAAAACAGGAAACAATATCCTTTATTTGTATTTAAAAAGGACCTGTCCAGAGTCAATTAGAAAAAAATCAATACCTGCTGCGGGAGTTATGTGTACGACTTCAACTCCCTCTGGAAGATTCAGCTCCTGACTAAAAACTCTCTCATTGTTCAGAGTAAGGCGACATGCACTTTGCAAGTTGGACTTGCTCATTTTTGATAATGGAGAGTTAAAAGACTCAAAGTTAAAGTTCTTGATGGGTGGCGGAGCCGTCGTGTTTTCCTCGGCAGGGGTGGATGTCTCCTCTGGAACAAAGGAGATAAATAAAGGTCACAAAAATCTGAGCAAACAAGTGAACAGGACACAATGTTAACACCAATGTTAGCTCCAAAACAGGTAGACAAAACACATATACGTTATAACTGGGCAAAACAGAAGGACAATATCGTTTCCGATGTAAAATCCGATACGCACCAACACCAATGGGAACAGTTGCTAACTGCAGATGCCACATATGCAAGAGCGACCTCCTGCTCTGGGTAAATTCGATCACCACCAGAAAGAAGCGTGCCGAGAAGAGCGCTGGGCTAGAGGCTAATTGAAGGACATGGGCACATTCAGTTTCACAGGGACAAAGTGAAAGCTGGCAAAGATCAGATGGAATTTCTGAGAGGCTCCCTACTATTCTCGGCAGGTGGGAGATCCTGCGAGCTATCGTCTTTTTTCTCGTTTCCCAAGATCAGGTCCTCCTCAAACACATGTAACAGCTGGATCTCCTTCCCCTGCTGTGGAGGTATTAGGAAGCAATGTAAAACCCCAGTAGTGTGATAAGTGAGCTCAAGGGCACATATGCTAACCATAACAATATATACACTTTCAGTATATTTACTTTACATGTCTAGGACATATACGTACAAAGTCTGTAATGGCTTCAAGCTCAATGATGCAGCCTGGCCTTGCAGTAGACTGCTGACTTATGATGTTGAACACTTCTCCTACATATTTCTAAATGGGATAAAAAAAAAAAAGTGAAGTGTTAGTAAAAAGTTGGGGTTTTTTTCCAAGATAAAAAAATGAACAATTATTAAAAGGCCACAAGATACATCTTACCGCTATTTCAGGATTGGAAAGTTCACTCAGCAGTTTCTTGGCCTCTATTACTGCCTGATATAATCTCAGGGAGTGGCCATCACTTGCAACAAAGCATGCACTTGGTGAATTACCATATACACCTTTGGGGCACACATAAATAAATATGTAAACATAAGACAGTGAAATGCATTCTAAAGAAAGCTGCAACATTTCAGAGAATTAAATCAACAAAACAAAGACATATAGTGTCAGATGTGAAGAGCCACTTTTACACAGCACCTGGTGCTGTGTTGCCTGTGGTCATCTCCACACCCAGACTGGATTATCATCACTCTGATCAAATGAACATTTGTTTTCACACTGAAACAACAGATGCACTATTTATATCATTCAGTTGCATAATTAAATAATTATTTTAATTTGCTTGTATTTCAGTTTTTACTGACAAAGTAAACCTTTGTCATCCCAGCTTTACAAGACAGATTACAGAGTACAAAAAGAATACACATATAGTAATAAACTGTAAATATAAACTCTAAACTAAAAGTGAAAACTTGGTACATGGTCATTTTCAACTTCCAAAAAACTGTTGTGTCAACTGGCTCAAAATAAAAAATGCAAATACAGAAACCCTGAGATAGTATCCAAGAACAAACGTAAAATGGATGTGTTTTTTCCATGTAGCTGTGTGCCGCGTCATACATTTTGTTACCAAATGGAAACAAGCAACATAAGAAAATTATAAGACTCAATTTAAACCTCTCCTCTCTCGTCTTCCCCCTTTCAATAATGCACACGAAAGGTACCGGAATGCTAATAGCTCCCCTTCAGCTTCAGTGAGTGAGTGAGCGAGCGAGCGAGCGAGAGGGCAACTGATTGAATCACAATCAGGTCCATGACAGATATTTGAAAAAGAGGAGATAAACTTACCAAGGCAGTTGCTGGGGATGAGGGTTGGTAGCCAGGCCACGTTGGAGAAAGCCGAGGCATGGAGGGAGTTGATCCTTGCTAACTCTGACACTCCTCCTGAGAAGGACAGTGGACCAACCGGGTCAACCCTCCATAGAATCAGCTCACTGTAAATAGCATTGGGATCCTGAGACACTGTGCCTAGGGATGCCCTACTCTTGCGGCTGGAGAAGGCAGGGCCAGGCGTGGGCTGGGCCAGGATGTTTTCCGCCTCAGGGGTGCGCAGGGCATTGTGGTGTGAGGTAGTGAGTAGGAGGGGCAGTAGAGAGTGACAGGCCAGGTCGTTGAGGTGAAAGCGATGGCCACAGTAGCGGGACTTGTGTGAGACGCTGAGCACGGTGGAGAAGGCCGAGCCCTCAGCGAAGCTGACCGCCCACTGGTTGAGGGAGCCGTCGGCATGCTTGGAGATCATCAGCACGTTTGGGGTGAAAATGCTCAGACGGAGGCTGTTGGAGCACGGCTTGCTCTGGCCCAGGCCGATCAGGACTGAGGAGGAGCGGGGCATGCCAGGGGGCCGCTGGCGGCCATGCTGAATGGCCAGGTCCACGTTTTTGTTGCAGGCGTACATTACTACACTGCGACTGAGAGAGTTGGCATCACCAGTGGGGAAGGCAACAGGTATTCGGGACACGAAAGACACCTGAAATGGGAACATAGGTAGAACATTAGCCTTTAATCAGAAAAGAAATTGTTGTTATAATCGTTATTCTACTATTTAAGACTGACAAAGGAACTACAATGATAAACAATATTAACATTCGCTGTATAGGCTACACAATCGAACTATTACTCCAAATGAAGAGCTAAAAATATAATTCAGTAAAATCTATATTAATGTTATTTTTGTATAGAGTACAGTTTGTTTTTTTTATTTCTGCAGACTAGTCTGCTTCTACTTTCTTCTTTTATGCTGTCCACTGCTCTATTAATGCCAATTTCCAACTCGTGGGACTAATAAAGAGTTAATCTAGAGTTTCCCAGATTTTTAATTCATCCATAACAGTAGCAGGAAGAGTGATTCGTTTTACACGCCAGAATGAGACAACAGAGCTAAATTGGACAAATCACATGTTCCTGTATGTCTACCGGATCATTTTTACCATCGTGCTATTCAGGGCAAATATGTTTCAATCAGAAAATCCTTAGCCGCTGTTTACAAAACGATTCAAATTAAACCACAATCTTAATCCCTTTTTATATGAGTTCAATAAAATCTAATAAAAGGAGAATCTTGATGCTCCTACCTGTGCCTGACGAAACATTCCAGGCTGGTATTCATCCAGCCAGTCAACGTGCCAAACCAACAAAGACCCATCTATGGGGTGGATACTGAAGAGCATGTCCGCCCCCCTGTTCCAGTCAGCCAGCAAGACTTCCACATGGTGCTCCAGTGCAGCATCTATGTTCAGCTCTCCTTTTCTGCCTTCGGGGCTCTGAGTGCTGCCCTCCTCGTCAAAATCTGTAGCATGAAAGAATAGTTTAGGAAAGAGCACTTCAGTTCAGTACAAATGAATTGTCTTACATGCCGTCATGTTCTTTATTGCAGAAGTCCCCAGCCGGTCCGTGAATCATTTGGTACCGGGCTGCACAGATTATTGATTATCAGTTATCTCGTTATCTTGTCTCGGTTACTGGCTCGTAGTAGGGAAACAAGAACAGGGCTCCCACTAATCCACCGGAATGGGGAGTTTCTTTACGATACTTTGTATCTATACCGGTTTTATATGATAACGGTCAGAAATAGTGTTGTCAAAAGACCCGGTACTTCGGTACCAAGACGGTACTAAAAATTTTTTAAAAAATTTAATGTATTGTGCAGTTGCTCTTCTTCATAAAAGCACAGAGACAGGGCGACCGGCGTGGCTGCTGATGAGGCGGCTCTGAATCCGCACGTCGGAAAGAAAGGGGGAAAGAGCCTCGTGTGGAAGTATTTTGTTTTTGCAGCTGATGAGGAGGGCGACATCATTGATCACCAGAAACCCATTTGCAAGCATGTCATTGAAGTTTATGTCAAAAAGAGGAAATACATCGAACCTTATAAAACACCTCAAAGACCGTCACCCAGATTTAATGAAAGAATTCAAGCAGGTCAGTTTTAATTTTATTTTATATTTAGAGCTTTTGTTATAAAAAATATACCCCATATTAATTTGAATGTCGGATTGATAGAAACATTGCCATTTGCTTAGTTAATCGTTAGCATAAGCGCGGCTAATGCTAACGCGAGTATCAGAATAGAATTTCTTTATTAACTATTTAATGCTCCTATAGCGTTTAAAACAGGACATAATAGTGTACTATTTTACACCAGAGGCTTTTAAATGACCCGTGTAGTCAAAATGTGTGTGTTAGGGAACAAATGTCTGGTTAATGTTTGTATCTTTAAAAGCAGTCCATCAGAAAAGCAGCTCTAGGTTATGAAATATGATTTGCGCAATTTGATTAAATAAAAGTCCAGTCAAATACAGTCCTGTATAGTTTGGTAAGGCTTTCCAATAAGATACCATTCATTTACAGACTTCATATGTTATCTAACATCAAGTTACAGTGAGTGAACATTAAGTACCGGGTCTTTTGACAACACTATACAAAAGTTTAAGTTTCTAAATAACAAGAGTGAGGTATTCAGTCATGTTTGTTTAATTATTGTTTGTTATTAATAAAAAATAGCTTGTTCAATTCATGTTTTTTATGTTTTACTTTGGTACCGAGAACCGTGGATTTTCACTGGTATTGGTACCGAATACTGAAATGTTGGTACCGTGACAACATTAGTCAGAAACAATGGGTGCCAGAAACTATGTATGTTGATAGATTATAATGAATGGGAAATTCTTCTAAAACGTACAATAAACAATTATCAAGGATAACACCCAACCATCAGCCTTGGTGGGTTGGGAACTGAAAGTGGAACTGATATTTTTCCATATTTCTGTTCTGCTTATAAGTTCCTAAACACTGCAAATACATGCATGACCATCTGCCAGAACCTGCTTTACATCCTGCATCAGCGTATTAATATTTACATAATGCTTTGGCTTGCATTTTACCTCCATTGCTGCCGGGACATTCTGACTGTTCAGAATAAGTTTTGTTATCTAAACATTCGTCTTCCTTTTTTTCTTTATGGAATCAAGAGTGAGAATCAATAAGAACAGAAATCAATAAGCAAAACCAGAACTGGAATTGATCAAATACCCAGCCCTACCTTGGTGTGGGCAGTATGATACAAGGCTATTACCACTGTGAAATAAAGTACCAAATGCTTCTTTGAAAATGTGGTTAAAACAAAAACAAATGTTGCATGTATTGTTATTACATGTGAACAATACAAACCATCATCAGCTTGGCTGGAGTGTGTTTGGTTCTGCTGTTCCAAACTGCTCTTGATCTGCTGGAGAAACACCTCCATGGTGAGAGTCAGGTGCAGCTCTTTGTTGTTGAGCCAATGAACAGTAAAGGTCCCACCAGGCTCCTCTTCATCTGAACCGCTCAGTGATGATATGGAGGGCAGCAGGGGGATATCTGTAAATACACAGCACGTTTGTTACTAGACAACTACATTTCTAAACTCACAGTTATTGAAAAAATAGACCATGTGACATGCACATTTTACACAGACACACTCCCACAAATTACAAAATCAATAACCAGGAAAAAATATGATTCGTGGCTGTTTTTGACTCTTAAACAAACAAAGCAATTCATCTGAAAAGGTGGTGCTGCACCTCAGCATATTGTTTAATTATTCTCACAATCACTGTTGATACCGAAAGCCTGTGGTCATGGCGGCAGAACCACATCTTCAACATGAGTAACTTACTTCCACCCACACTCTGACATAACACCTCCAGCTATGAACCTGAAGCCTACTCAGGAAAGGAAGCGTCTCTCTCAGACACACATTTCAACCTCTGCACGCCACAGAAAGTCTGACTGTAAGCAGAAGGTCATTTTTTGAGACAAGAACATTATTCAATGCGCAGATCACAACACAGTCTTCTGCCCAGCTGTCCTTTCCAATGTCACATTTTACCTCCTCCCCCACACTTTCTTTTTTAAGCATTTTTAAATAAGTGAACTACAGTCACAGCAAATAAAACTTGAGGAGGAACAGAAAGTGGGTGGTAAAGGCATCTAAAGCTGGGAGTGAGGTGAATGGTAGCTGACAATGCAATTACCTGTGGCCGGGTTGATGCTAGCAGCGATGTGGAAGTGGCACAGAGCGTTGGCGTGAGGAATGCTGGCCCTGTGGGTATAATGCTTGTTCTGCTGATGAGGTAGCAGTCCTGTGTGAGCCGGCTGGGCCGTGCACTTGACCGGCCCTCTCCACGATTCCGTCAGGCTCAGCTGAGTGATACAACCAAACAGGTAATGAAAGACTATGGAATATGCTTTATTGCTGTATGAATCCTATTTCAGGCAAGTTTGTGTTATCAAACTCCTAAAAATGCCAAGTGGATGACCAACTCCATCTCTGTTGCAAAGTTTTAGAACCATCTAACATTAAAGTGAGATCTCTGCAATGGTAGAAACAAAGCACATCAGAAATTCTCTGCAGTGAATCAGCTTCTCTGTAGAAGGATACAGACATGAAAGAACATAAAAGAAACTGCACTACGCTTTTGAAAGTCCATCGCATAATTTGACAAGTTCAGTTCAGTCATAAAAGTCTATTTGGCCTTCACCTTCCACACAAGTAACTCCATAAATTATCTGATATGTGACAGAATATACTGTGTCTTTTGATCAAAGGGAAGATTGCGACCCACCTCCAGTGGTGTCCCACTTTGGCCTTTGTTGTTACAATAGGCCTTTTTCATATTATTTGACTTCAGTGCATCGCTGTTGTTGCTGCTGCTGCTGTTGCGTTTTAGTCCAGACAGAAGACAGTCGCTAGGCAGCAGCGTCTCCGCCCACAGTCGACACACACTGTCCTTGCAGCAGGTCAGCAAAACGTTACACACCGCACCCCTGGAGGCACATAGGATGCTGCTTTACTGATTTGCCATGGTGATTGCAGATGCGTGTATGTATTTTTTTGTTTGTTTGTTGGGGGTGAACATTTCTGAACTCCCACAAATTGCATATGATTTTTAAAAAAGCAAGTCAAGGAATCATGAAATCTTGAATTTTACCACAATTCAATTTAATTCGAATCGCATGAAAAGACTGAATGTGTAAAATGAAAATAACTATTAGTGAAATCCAGCCAATAAAAACTTTAAAAAAAAGTTTTTTAAAGAACGGTTTAAAATAAAGCGAAAAACGAGAGCGTACTAATCAATGTCTCTAAACGACCACTTTTAAACTGATTCATTATGATGCACAAGTTTTGTTCTTTGCAGGGTCTCACCTGGGCATGTACTTGCTGGTTTTCCTCCAGGAGAATCCTGTGACGGCTCGAGGGTGGGCCAGGTAGATGAACGAAAAGTCAACCTCTCCTTGAGAGCCAAGGTCAGGAGGAGTGAAAAGCTTCATAACGTCTGACTGCCACTTGCTTGTGCTGTACCACACTTTCACCAAACAGTCATCCTGAATGCAACATCACACTTCAGTTTCAATACTTGGTCAAGGTTTACTCTATGAACGGCAACCATCTATCAATATAAACCAGTATGAAAAAGTGTTATACACAAACCTGCCCAGCCGTGGCAAAAAATTCTCCGCCAGGAGAAAACTTCATTGAGTGAATAGGTGAGGCAGTTCTACAACATTAAAATGAGGTTTGAAGAAACGTTCATCACCACCATGAGCATTAATATGTAAATCAAATGGGCTTAATTCAATAATGTACAAGTTTAAAGTGCTTTTAAGAACAACTCACTTGCACTCCCATATACACCTCCAAGAACACTGAGGATCGCTAGCTGTCTCTCCATCAGGACCACAGCAGAGATTCACATTGGACCATAACTGCAGGCAACTTGACCCAGTCAAGAGACTAGTACCTAAGCACAAGCAAACAAGAGAGGCAAAACTCTATAAAGCTTTAATAGACTGAGAGCAAACATTGACATGTGTAAGACAGAGAGACGCTCAAGTACCTGTTGGGCTCCAGGCAAGGTTCTGTGCTATAGACTGCAAAATGAACTGGCCTGTTTTCTGCCAATGGTAGTTCAGCTTCTGCTGAAAATCACAGATAATATCAAAACAGAACAAAAAGTAAATCCAAAAAGGCATAACTGGAAAGCTGGTTGTGAAAATAGACTCACAGTTTGCGTCTTTTCCTTCGGGCTGATCTGTACAGGCTCGAATATACAAACGATGTTCCCATAAGATGCAGCAATCTGTTGGTGACAGGATGAAATACATGACCTTGAACACTAACACAGCCTCGACCTTTGTTATCTCTGGGTTTCAGTATGCTTCTTTAAAAAAAAAATGCACCCAAGACATACAACTGAAGGGCACAATAAGAGGCATTGCAAAACAGACCCTGCACTCCTTAAAATAATGGACAGCTTGTGTTATTTGGAGAAAAATAGTGGCCGCTAATAGTTTATTCTCTGGGCTCTGCTGCAAATCACAATGGCTGTCCAATAGCACTTGCATAGAACTAATCCCTAATCCCCCAACAATTATACTACATTAGGTTCTTTTCTGTTTCTCTTGGGCAGTGCTGTTAGTATTTACAGTACACACCTAATGAGGAAGACCTTTCTTCTGTCTGCAGAAGAATATAACACGGTCACACAAGAGTGAGTCATACTAAGCCACTCATCTCTAAGACAAAGTGACACATCTGGCTTATGTCTGTTCTAAACCGAGGCAGCAAATCACCGGGTTTATCTCATGTACCTTAATTAGTGTCGCAAACCAAAGGGTTAACCTCAGCCTACACTACACTTCCAAAACACTCCCAAAGCTCCACTGTCTGCAGTCATTTTTAAGACAAGGATCGCATTTACTTCCTGTTCTAAAAACAAACAAAAGCATGTGATCAGTGGTAGTAAAACCACAAGACGACACTTCATTGCTCTACCATATATATATATATATATATATATATACATATATATATATATATATATAGATATAGAAATATAAAAATGTATAGACAAAAAATATCGACTTTTCAACAAAGCTTGGAAATCACTTATTTACATTTACGGCATTTATCAGACGCTTTTATCCAAAACGACTTCCATTCTCTAACAACAGGGGACAGTCTCCCTGGAGCAACTTGGGGTTAAGGGTCTTGCTCAGGGACCCAGTGGTGGTGCTGAAGGTAGGATTGGAACCTGTGACCTCTTGGTCCAGAGGCAAGTATCCTACCCACTGAGCTACCTCCATCCACCTGTTATTTTAACAGGTCTGTTCTCAATTGACAGATATTTGTGGAATCACTTCACAAATAAATCATTAGCTCAATTTCAGGCCATTTGTTTTTTTTCCTCTGCTTAAAACTAGACCAACTCATCATTGGTTGAATGACCATATGTCAAAGCCCATGTGTTCCTTTTCAAAAAAGGTGATAAAGCATGACTGAAGTGAAGCACTACTCTTAAAGAAAAAAAAAAGCTATGAGTGTTAAGTGTAAAATCTTCAAGCTGCTGAATGTGACATTTGGGCACTTACTAAAGTATAATGTGTCCCACTGAAGCAATTTCAGAAAAGGCAACAGTTCAATATCAAGCTGTGAGCAGATTTTTTCAAAAATGTTTACCCAATACAATAAACCTTATAACCCAGTATAACCCTCTCACTAACCCCATAATCCCCCTTATACAAATACAAAAAAACACTTTCTCTGATGAAACAGCACAAAGCAGTGTGACAGGCAACAATCCACCCAATAAGAAACTGATCAGTTATCTCACTTGTGCCCCTTGCTGAGAACAGTCGACACACCCAACTTGGATGTTTCCATGTTTGGCACCTGGGATGATCTGGAGCCTCTCAAAGTCACTCCCCAAGATCACAATGTCACAGCCAGAGGCGTACGCCTGTCACAGGAGCAAAGAGGACACGAATGTTTATTTGAAACACTGTCTGGCATAAAATGACTGCCCTCACATTCATAAATATTCATTACAGAAACAACAAAAAAAAGCTTATTAACGAAAAGCTCTTCAGTATAGTGGGAGGTCCGCCCTCTCACAGCAGCGCAGCTCAGAAGATGCTCGACATTACTTAAATGAAAATGCCTAAAGCTAGAGATAAAGCTCGCTTTTGAGTAATGTATTAGCCCTGCAATGAAATGCACTTGAAAGGATGACTGTGGAAAGCGTGTCATGAACCGGCAGAAAGTCACCTAGGCAACGACCTGAAGGACGGAGACAGAAAATAGACGTATATTGATTTCTGTCCATACAGCAGAACGACATCCTCCGAGCGGCGACTCGTGGCCATGGTGCCATTGACAATTACGCTGGAATCACAGTCACAGCCACAAGGCTTCCTTACCGTGAAAGGTACGTTGTCTATGCTCCCCACAGAGAAGCAATTGTCCCCAGGGTTGACGGCCCCAGTGAGTACTTGGTGTAGATTCATTGTCCTCAGCACACCTAAATTTCAAATTGCCTCCTTAAACCATTCGATATTACAGAAAAATCCGAGCAATGTCATGGCCATCCACAACTGTGTCACGGACGTCCACCTAAGAGACAAAAACGAAATTTATTAATTCATGTTATATTCACCTTGATGGATTTTTCAACATCTCTGTATAACTGAATCACTATTATGTTAATGGAGTCATCCAGAGTGGTCTGGTGTGGATTGCGCCACTCTAGAGAAACAGTTCAGAGCAGTAGTGATGGGAACCAGACGTGTGAACAGTTTAATGAACTCACAGAAAGATACTAAACAAATATTTCAAAAATACAGGTCTATTCAGTAGTTTTGAGACAAAGATTTAAATCTAAAACAATTTTAAAACACATATAACCCTATTTTACCAACATCAACAATGTACAACTTGACATCTTTCACCCCAATGCACCACTGCATTTCAAAGTACTTTGAATTACTTTTTTTGCCTCACAATGACTCAATTATGTTGAATTTTTTAAAACAGAGGAATTCCCTCCAAAATGCCGCATTTTATTATAGTAGGCCAAATAAACAAATTAACTAAAAATATAACTATAATGTGAGTGTCTCACAGTCCGGAACTAAGATGAACACATTCATAATCATACAGAACCCCAGACTGCTAAGCTGGTTGCACCTCCACATTCTACAGACCCCCAGACTGCCAGGCTAGACTACACCTTCACATTATACAAACCCCCAGACTACACATCTACATTATATGGAGCTCTAATGGACAGATACACTGCATCCCCACATATTTGATCAAACTTCCAGATTATACCTCTACATTATACAGACCCCCAGACTGCCAAGCAGACTCACAGACTACACCTCTACATTATACAGACCCCCAGACTGCCAAGCAGACCCACAGGCTACACCTCTACATTATACAGACCCCC
>JBBJLR010000018.1:8470857-8481869 GCA_037577145.1 Brachypetersius gabonensis
ACACACACACACACACACACACACACACACACACACACACACACACACACACACACACACACACACACACAGAGGATCTGGGATAAATCCTTTAATTTTGAAAGTTTGTTGCTTTTTGTACTTATGGTTCTATTTAGTTTTTTGTTACATTTGTAGTTACATTTACAATGACTCGGATATGGGGAGGGGGCAGACAAAAGGGACACACTTAACTATGTTCTCAGTAAAACAGCAAAATATGAATACTTTGCCAATGTTCCTTCGGTGGTCTGAGAGACTGAAGAGATGATCAGTAGAAGATTATTTGCGTTGTCAGGAATAATCTTAGAAAAGCTGTCACCGCTTGAACCCTTAATCTTGTTTTCCCCTGTATTCCTTTTTTTAGGGCCCACAGATGCGGTTTTTGCTAAATCATTTTTATTCATACCCAAATAATTGATTGCCTGGTTTGGTGGGTTTAGGCTCTTGGAGATGGCATTTTTGAAATGCCTGATCTTGTACTCAACACTTTTAAAAATGCTTGATTTTGTCCCCAACCCTCTGAAATCTGTTTTGGAGATGTTTGTGGAAAGTGTTTTGTCACTAAAGCGGGGAGAGAAGTACCAGCCAGCCACTCTTCATCATTACACTGTTGTCCGGTCTAATCAGCCAGATTTATCCAGCTAGAGGGCCAACAGGGGCTCAGAGTGGCCAATATCTCCGCTCCCGGGCTCCACACTGCTGCTGTGCTGGCTGGGTGATTGTTTATGCTGAAGGCTAAACGAACAGGCCTGCCCAGTTTACCAAGACGCCTTTTAAGTGTTTTCCTCTGCAGAGTTTGTTGGACTGTATTCCAAAGATTGTTAAGGTGAGGCTTTGCTGTTGAATCAGTGCTTACAAATGGGCCAGATGCTGAAGTATTGGTACTTTTCATCCAGATTTTTTTCTTCATGTAAATTATTTATACCAATTGTTTAACTTTGCTGTGTTGTCTTTTGTCTATTGATTGTGTTTTTCTGTCATACCTTGCACTTTGTTCAATGTTGCTAACTGCCTCTTGTGCAATACCATGCTCATGGTGCAATACTAGTCATTCTGGAAGGTTTACACTTGATTCACTCTGTACTGCTATACAGTTGTTTTGTCTATTTGTTATATTGTGTCTCTCATACTTTGCACTGTGTTAAATGTTGCTGTGTGTTGCACTGTGGTTCATGGAGAAACGTAAATAAAGTTCCCATCAGTCTTAAATTTTGAATGTCTGTTTTTATTTATTAAAACGAGTATTATTTATGCTAAAAAAGGAAAAGCTATTAGAGCAAAGAATCTATTAAAAAACCACAGCAGGGGCCTAAAGGTTCAGTTACAGAAACAGCTAGTAGTGTTTGTTATTTTTGTTTTGGGTGTGCAGATCAGAGTGACTCATTGCAGATTTACACAGATAATAATAAAGGAGTGCTAAAGCATGTGGATTGTCCTCCTCTATCCAGTAACTGACTCAGCCTGGGTGAGTGTGTTATCATTACCTGGTTTAGAACATGGTATAACAGGTAGACTTCTTGGTTGACCTGAGCAGTCAACCCTGAAACCAGTTCTTGTTCTGAAAGAAGAATGAAAATGCGATGGAGTGCACTGTATAGCCATGCACTGCTTTAACATACACAAATGGACAAAAGTATTGGGACCCCTGATCATTACACCAATGACATTAATGACATTGTATTCAAATCCATATACTTGAATATGGAGTTGGTCCCTTTCGCAGCTATAACAGCTTCTGTTAGTTTTGGAAGGATTTTAACAAGATTTTGGAGTTTCTGTGGGA
This sequence comes from Brachypetersius gabonensis, assembly GCA_037577145.1. Classification (NCBI taxonomy): domain Eukaryota; kingdom Metazoa; phylum Chordata; class Actinopteri; order Characiformes; family Alestidae; genus Brachypetersius; species Brachypetersius gabonensis. Next base: position 8,472,662 of record JBBJLR010000018.1, read on the forward strand.
ATTTGTGCCCCTTCATTCTCCTGAGCATTCATGAGGTCAGGAACTGATGTTGGACGAGAAGGCCTCGCTCGCAATCTCCGCTGCAGTTCATCCCAAAGGTGCTGGATGGGGTTGAGGTCAGGAACTCAACTCATTCACTTTTGCACTGAACTCAACCAGCAGGTCTTTATGGAGCTCGCTTTGTGCACTGGAACACAGTCCTGCTGGAATAGAAAAGGTTCTTCCCCAAACTGGGTCCACAAAGTTGGAAGCATAGCGTTGTCCAAAATGTCTTGGGGAGCTCAATAAGCCCTTCACTGAAAGTAAGGGGTCTAGCCCAAACCCTGAAAAGCAGGTATGTCCCAATACTTTTGTCATTAAATCGTACGTAACTCAGCTCAAAAAAAGGCTTCATCATTTTCTATTTACATTTAAGCAGGAAAAACAAAAAAACTTCCAGGGAACTAATTAGATTGGAGTGAAGGAAACACTACAGTTATCAAATACAAATCTTGGATCTCACTGACTGAAGACTGTATTTTTATGCCTACAATCAAATTATAAAGCAAACAAAAACAAGCTTTGTGGCCAAGGAATTAAACTTGAATGAGGCTCCACTGTGGTCTCAGTACAGATTGTTCCTTCCTTGTCCTTCTTTTTTTTTGCTTTGTTCTTGTCCCCACCATTATTCAAAACAAGCAGAAGCCCATGATGTGGTATTTGTTCTCTCTGCTGACTTATTGCTTAATAATTTATTAGAAAATGCCAGTCAACTATCCGAAACCTTACTTGCATGAAAGTATTATTCAGCAACATAAAAAGTAGGTCAGAATTGCTCAGCCACAGTTAGCTGATTTTATTCTAGCCATCACTGGAGCTAGACTTTAGGTCCTCCTTATAATTCTGCAAGAGTCTGCCTTTGTGGAGAACAATCTCAATTTACATTTCATTTCATATTCAGGGACCTGATAGGCGAACCCAGGAGCCTTGATTGAGTGGAGATCCTGCCTCCGCTCAGAAAATCAGTCTTTTGTAATTCTAGCTGTCTTCTTTTTGGATGCAAAGCACCCCACGGACCTGACTTGTCACTCATTTTCTCGCTTACTTGAGGAGGCTGAGGATTCTCCACTAGGGGGCGTTAGTACACAAATGGTGCTTTGCAGCAATGACACTTGTGTGTTTTTGTTTACTGCACTGAATGCCATTGGCATTCAATTCAGTTCAGTTCAGTTTTATTTATATAGCGCTTTTAACAATATATAGCGCTTTTAACAAATTTAACATCATAAAGCAGGATCCAGCTGGAGCCGGACCTTCTCTGGGTTGGAGCTGGACCTTCTCTGGGCATGATCTAGAAATGTTCAGAAAGGTAGACGAATATTACAAACATGTAATTCAAACTTCAGTTTTACTGAAATGCCAGCCAGGCCTTTCCTAAGCCACTTTCCTGACATATTTAAAGGTTTAAGCTTAGTTTCCATAGAGACATGCTGTCAAGACTCAAGGACACCTTCTCCAGATTAACCCGAATAGCACATTGTGCTGCAGGACATTTCACAACCACAAGGTTAATTGGTAGGGTGCAGTGGCACAGACAGTGAGAGAGTGACATTATTTGCAGCCTTATTTTTTTGCACTAGCAGTACAAGGGATTTGTGTTACACAGATTAGCATTAACTGAGTCATGACTATGATCACCACCTCTAGTTGGTGTACAGTTTTACATGGCGTTATGTAATATACATTACAGGACACTTAACTGCTGGAACAACATCACACATCACAATAGCAATTCTTAGATGAATTCTTAAAAGAAAGTCCACTGAGCGCAGGCGCCTTAAACTAATTTAGTGTCCAATTAATGTTGCTTTAGTTTAGAACTAGAGCTATGAGGCTAACATTGCTAATAAGCAATAAAAGTCTAGTCACCCAAATCTTTTTTGTAAATCCACCCTCAAAACGTCTCTCAGCCTGCTCTACCCACATCAAAGTCTTCATTAAGGTGGAGCAGACTTGTGGATGTGGTTTAGGACACCGTATGACTTACTATGAACAATAAAATGGACAAAATTTGAAGATATACTGGAAAGGTATGACACTGAAGTCATCAAATCACTTGTGGTGCTTTTCGTGAAGGAAACTGTTCAGTCTTGATTGTTGCTCTGGATGCCATTGGCTTCAGTACATGATGCAGAAATGTTCAGAAAGGTAGACAAAGGTTTCAGACATTTACATTTGTGCAACCCAAACATCAGTTGCACTAAATTCCCAGTCAGGCCATCACAATCAAATCAATTTTGCTCCGAGCATTGAACCAGAAGAAACAGGTACCATCACAGGCATCAACCGCAGCTACAGCATTTGACTGATTTCATCTAAATATAATGTCTTGTGATCACGTGCGCCTGAATCATCACATCCTGATTGTGCTCCAAGCCATTTGATCATTACATCATTAAATTAAAGCCACCACCTACCAAGAACTACATATAAAATCAGTGAGCGCTTGTAAATAAAATGAGCATAACCGTGCCGCAGTTCTGGTCCTGGTTATGACCCTGAGGGAACCTTCAGTCAGTATCCTGCTTATTAAATATTGTATAGCGTCTGACATTGTGCACGTACCCGTTGTGGGGCTTTGACACAGGGAAAGTGCAGAAAGGGCATTTCAAGCTAAATTAAGAGGTGCTGAAATAAGTGGGACAGACAGCCTTCCTATGAATAATGAAGGGCCTGACATGCCATCAACATTAAGATGGTTTAAGGACATTTTCTCTGTGGCAGTTGGTGTAACAGTTGTCTGGTCTGAAGTAGGTCACTGAGCTATTAAAGATGTAGTTTATGATCCAGAATAAATATTGCATTGCTTTTGCACCCCACATACACGCACAAAGACACACGCAAGAGTGTGACTTTTTAAGGGCTACTGGAGATCAGATTTTTTGTTTGCTTCATATGATGAAGTCTGGGCGGTCTTCATGCATGTGTTGGCATCTTGTGCTGCTCATACAGGAATATCAAGCATGAGATATCTAGTAATAGGTAGTGTTTGTAATAACAAGCGGGAAATCCTGAGTATCCTTCAAAATTCAAGCATCTACTGAAGCTTAGTATGATGACTGTTTTGGAGCAAGCCCAAGGAGACCTGTCCTTAACTAACACTTTATTTTCTTTTTGATAAAACTCCATGTTACAAATTGTCCAATCATGTTTGAGCAGAAATAGCATTCAAGGAAGTGGCTTGTAAGTTGGGGATATCGCTCTAAATTGGTTCTGCTTAAATGTCTGGAAAGCATGTTCAGGATCCCCAGTTTGTTCTTGAACTTCAGTGCATCCGAATGTGTATGTTTTGCACCATTTTGTAATGTGGTGTCCACTCAAGAGCTAAGAAATGGTCAGATTAGGTCACCTGGTGCTGCACTTGAGCTCATGGCTTTATATTGTGAAGCATGGGTCTACACAGCTACACTAGGGGGCAGTATTGAAACATCCGAGAAAGGCACAGGAGGCTTGCTTCTGGTTTAGCCTGACAAATGACATTTTGCCATTTTGCTTACAAAACCATATTCTCTTTGTAGCTGAATGAGTTGTTGGAAAAACTGATTGTGTCATAGACTCATGGAAGTAAAAACAGTCAAGCCGAGGCCTCCTGGCACCACGACATGTACGAGGTCTCAATCCACATTGCAAACGGAGAGCGGCAGAAACTATTTTTCATGCAGTTGCACTTGAAATCTGTTTTCATTCGACTCCCCTTGAAGTGTGCTCGCAATGTTATTGTGTCCTGCCCCGATGACTTATTACGTTAATGTCTCTGGCAAGCCATAATTACAGGATCAGAGGTAGGAGGGCAGTGCCAGAAGGCTATTGAAGCTCCAGTGAGGCCCTCTCTGTGATGTTTGGAGGGGGGAGAGAGAAAAAATCCACCCGGCTGTAGCCACACAGTCTTTGTGAGAGATGCACTCTGTACCAAACCACAATGACACATAATGACACAGGAATCGTATTCAGGGGAGGTAACTGGTGTTGAGCTACCAAAAAGAAAAACCCCAACAAAACATTACAGGGTAGGACACAGTGCAGTTCAGTTGAAGTCTCATGCTAACACACCATCTGCATCCTTTAATATGCAGCCCTTTTTTTACTTCACAGAGTGAGATGTCGTTGCTGCGCCTCGCAGTGAGATCCTGGAACTACACCAGGCTCGCAGTGGACCCCGACAGCAGTGTAATGTCTTTGCCTTTGTCTCTCGCGGACGTGGACGTGGATTCCTCTTTGTTTCCCTTCCTCTAACTCTTCTAACTCTTCTGCCTGAATTCTCCCTGAGTGGTTTATCAGGCCTGACGTTCGGCTTCTTTTGAACTGTTTTTGAAAGGATCCTGTAATGGAAAACTGACTTTGCGGTGTATTTCTTTCAATGAAAGAGTTTGAGGTACAACGTAGACCATGTTAATGTACTAAATCTATTGTAGAGATGTTATAAGAACTGACACATCAATGCCAAACCAATGCCAAAACTGCAGAAACGAAAGCAATAGTAGTTTTTAATATGACAGTAAAGGCACTGCCAGAAAGCGTTGCTCTTTTTGACCTTAGGCAAGAGTTGACTTGCCCCATCTCCCAATGGCACACATTTCAAGAGTCTAAGACACAAAAATGTGTTTTTATTTATCTTAATTTTGCTTTTACTCATGAATCTACTATAAATTCTTAATTTTCATCAGGGTTCAGAAGACTGGTTGGAGTGGAACTTACACTATTATCTATAGATTAGACCCAGAAAAGGGTTTTTCTAACTGGCCAGCATTATATGATCAAGTTTAATCAGTGAGATGACTCACAACTGAACGAAAGTGAAATCATTGTCATCTGAAATCGCTGTCATATGTTTTAAATGGTAAATTTCTCACCAGTGACATTGCTGCTACTTTTTACTTTGATATTGATGTAGAAGAGACTCAGGGAGGAGGTTGTGTTTGATTGCTTGTAGTCAGTGCTGTGTTTTTGAGATGGTAATCTGTCAGCAACGCTGTTTAATGCAGGAATTCAGTCGCCCCAAAACATGATTTCAGGAGTGCTAGTGTCGTCTCAGGCAAGTTCCAACAATAAAGAATCGCCTTGTGTCTATAATGCTGTCTATACTGCTTATCCCAGGAGCCACTACTGTCTCAGGTCATGATAAACAAGATCCATCATGCTCTTTAAAAGACTAAATTCTTGTCTCCTGTATCCTTTGATTGAAGTGTGATAAAGGTTTTAGACCTACTTCTAAAACTTTCAATTGCATCACCATGCACAAGTGGGCGGGGAAAAATTATATATTAATTATACTATCAAGTTTCATCTTGATACTTGATACTTTTCCTATCTTTAAAAAGACAATTGTCAGAGAGCCCAGAGACACTCCTTGATACTGTTATGTCACAGAAAAATGCACCATTGGACAGAAGGAAGAGCTCATCACCTGCAGCTTTAATGAGTCAATTTCATTCCATTTTGATTAACTATTGGCAACCAGTGTCTTAAACATGGTTTCAAATAAAAGCTTTCACTTAAAAAGCTTCTATTTATTTGGTTGTTTTGTTTGTAAATGAGTGTGTGTTGAACTGGCTTGCCATTTTTATTATGGCATCAAGAATTTTCCCGATCCCAGCATCTACAAGGGCAGCGCATCCACACTGGGCCGATACAAATGAAGCCCAAAAGAGAATAAAACAGATCAATAGAAACAGTTCACACAGAATAAACTTACTAAAAAGATTTGACTAGTTAGTCTACAGCATGCATCATGAAATCCAGTGTCCTTGACTACAGCGGATTGTTGGTTATTCAAGGCAATAGTTGCCATTATATTTTTAAAATGGCTCTTTGTAAATGTGTGTGTCAGTTCAGTAACGCTGTACAACATCAGGGGGCTCATGCTCAACGCTTACTGCTTCTGTCACGTGGTTTTAAAGTGGTCTCGAGTCTGTAGTGAGGGTTTGGGGGGAAGGTAATACTGGGAAAGATTACTGATTCCTTCTCAAATGCAATCTGATGTAATACGATTGCTTGTAACATGTAGCTTACTCTTCGTTTAAAGTAATCTAATTAAATACATTTACAATTATAGGCCAAACATAATCATCTCCCAAAACAAAACACACCAGATGAGTCGCTGTTATTTATTTAATTATTGGTTTTATTTCACAGTGTTGTAAAAAAAACCCAATAACAATAGCTGGAGTGTCTTTAAGGCACAAAGATATCATCTTTTAAACAGGCATTCTGTCAGGTAGGCCACTTTCCAAAAGTTACCTTTTTTAGATCCTCGTTACATAACAGTGCTACATGCGTGCTGTTGCTTGTGGTGGAAAAGCCATTGGGGGCTGCATCCCCTCTTAACACACCACTCGAGCAGTGATGACAAAGTGCTTGTCTAACATCCCTTAGAGAAACCGTGAAACAGGCCGACATTTTCACTGTTTATCTGATGCTGCTTTAACTGCTGGAATGTATCCAGTTTTTATTTAATCATGTTTATAAAGCTGAGAGGTTAAAATCATGAACAATAAATACATGTTAGTGCCCCTTTATCCTCCACCAGATTAGCAAGACTATTCTTTTTATGCAAAAACTGTGTTGTAGTAGCAGATTAAATATTTTGTGCTTTCTCACAGTTGAAAGGAGTGGCTGAGGTTATTTTTTCCAGATATTTTAACAGTTTCCTCTGTGCAGCGGTGGGTGAGTCTCAGTCTTGTGTCCGCTGGCCCCGGGAACGACCGTATTAAGCGAATACAGAAAATAACATTTCAATCAGTACATTTCAATCTGGACGACTTTGCGAACATGGACCCGGTTTTATTTGTGAAAGTTCAGTCATTTATGTCGGAACTATCAGGACAAAAATGTACTCCCTCAGTTACTCTCTACTACCAGCGCTGGTAAGGTAAAGGCATCTTTTCAAACTGCTGCTAACACAACACCCCTGTACAGCTCAACACGCTTGGAGGAGAACACTAACTACCAGTCTTGTTACGTCAGCTAACAGATGCCTGATTTTTCAAGCACCATGCTCCCCCCGGCATCGGGAATGTTTTCTTATTCTGGTTTTCTTTTTCTTGTGATCTCCTACAGCGTCAGTTAGACAGTTATGCCACTCTGGACCCCCATACAAATGTTTGTAACAGATTATGCTGTGCACTCTGGGGCTTTCATTTCCCAACATATGGAAATATGGAACGGCCAGTTCTTCATAAAACAAAAACAGTGTAACTGAGAAATAAAGTTTGCTGCGTATACGTGAATACAACTGTTTTGGTATGCATAAGCAAACGTAGGGTGTCTTGAAAATCAACATTTAAGTCCTATTACATCCATGTCACTGGATGAAGACTTATAGTAAATTTTAACTATAATCTTTCAGAATCTGTCTTCCCAAAAATCATTGTCTAAAAAACCATAATGCACCATATTGAGTTCTGCAAGAACTGTTTGAACTCACTTTCTCTTTGTATTCTGTTGGGAGTTTTCTCTTTCTGTGATTAGTTTTTTATTATTCTGGCCCTGCACTGACCAGTTCCAGAAGCAGATATCAGACTCGCTTCCTTGAACAACACTCGAAATGAAGGAGATGAGAATGAAGTGGACTTGACGAGTTATTATTAAAACACAGTTTGAAAGAGTCACTTCCCATCACTTACCTGGCAACGACAATCTGCTGCCAGGAGCCCGACTCTGCATAAACGTTTAGCCAGCGTGGAGCACCCTGGAGCTGTGGGAACAATGGAGCTGAGGGGGAAAGGGAGTGCCTATGTCAGGATATCCCATTGCATTAGCTGCGCCCTCTTCCTGAAGAGCTTCCCAGGAGCATCCAGGAAGAAGGTGAGGAGGTCAGGCCGCCTCCTCCCTCCCACCATTATCCTGCCATCACCTGTGCCAGAGTGTGTGGGACATGACGGCCTGGAGCTCCGACAAGCTCCAGCTCCCACCATAAATGCAGAGCCTCATATAATGAGCACAGCCCTGGAACTTCAGGGTCCGTGCCCTGCTTGTTAATTAGCCGGATCTGTGCTGCTCCAGGACCCGGGCTGGGAACCACGGGCCTCGACAAATGAAATAAAAAGCAATAAAAACCTTATTTCCACTCATATCTTCAGGAACCCTGTGCACCAGGGTGTGGAACTATTACTGGATCCTTTTTCCACATCAGTGTTGCATCTGATTACCACTTTTTATCTTTGGTGTACTTTGTCTGAGTGCTTAAAAATATGAATATGAACTAGAACAGAAGTATAAAAACAAATCAAATTTGCTCTTTGGTCCAAAGGAAATGATAAGCCTCACAAATAATAGGAGGGAGCAACTCCAAAGCAGTCCAGATGCTGTCACCATTGTGAAATAACTCAAATAATCAGGAAATGGGATTTTTTACTAAATGGTTATGGCTAAAATGTAACTGAGGGAATTAATTTTCTCACCAATCTCACTTTTACCCTTCCGATATTCCGATACAATATTTGACTCTCAAATATCAATGCTGATACTAACCCACTCTAACGTTACTACTCTATAGATGCCTATAAATGCTGATATTTATGTTCATTCTACTTCTTAAATATTTAATGGGCTAACCCAAGGCTCACTGACCCCAAGAGACCGACACATGTTCTTTCCATTTATCTCTTTAATGTTCGCTCCCTCGATAATAACCTGGACTAACATTCCGGACCACTGTTGACTACACAGCGGGAAAACTGTGTCTAACTTAACCATTCAGAATGAACCAACCTCAACACGTGACACTATTTGTAAATTGCATATTTCTATTTATTTGTTTGGATTAGAAACCCTCTGTACTGGTGTTATACATTTTGTTAATGTTTTACTACTGTTATATCTTAAACAGGACAGTTTAATCCATTTAATGGCACATCAGAAGTCTATATTGCTGATATCAATGATGTATTTAAGGGCTAGTATTGGTCTGAATACAATTATGGTATCAGTTCGACACTGTTCACAAATATACAGAAGGTTTTATCATTTGAAAATACTCAGGAAAGTACAAATCTATCAAAATTGCACACAAGAAAATGAATCCAGTTTAAACTCTGTGTCTTTATATCTTGTCATATTGCAACAATAAATGACATAACACAGATCAACAGAAAAGAGATCAGTTTCTGTGGGTTCTGTAGTGTTTTTCATGCTGATCTCAGATCTGTGTTTAGTTTTTCCTGCAGGTACA
>JBBJLR010000018.1:8491274-8504056 GCA_037577145.1 Brachypetersius gabonensis
AAATATGTCGGGTTTTTTTTGTATTTTTCTCAACATAGCAGCCTCACACTCTGATATTGATTCATTTCCACTCTTGGAATCAATTTAGGGGGGTGAAAAAAATAGAAGCAGGTTCCTGGTCATGACCCGCAGGGATGATGCATCCCACCTATCAGCTTGCCAGATGGCTCGCAAGCATCCCCACCTACCAATGCAGTTCTATCGCAAGTACGGAAAGGGCAGATTGGGTGCTCATGATCTGGTGACGTTCTGTGAGCCATCGCTGCTTTTGACCATATGTGTAAAGTTTGCGTGGTTCGAGTGGAAAGCAATCGGGGTAGTTAAACAGAATATTTTATTGCATGTGTTTATTGGCAAGGGAGTGGAATTCATTTCTCAAACAAATAATTTTTTACCCCAAGGATGGAGCATGCCTTATTAAAAAGAAAAAAAACCCCACAAAAAACAAAGAAGTGAATGAGTAATGATCAAAATAACAAACGAGATCTTCAGACACAAGCACTGTGATCCATTTGCTGAGCTCTTTTTCTCATTTTCAGCCTTGAATGCACCAGTAATACTGCTGGATCCCACTTTTCCATCCAAATCTCAGCAATCTCAACACACTGACAGGTTTCTTATTGATACAGTAGTGTTCATTATCGGGTGAGGTGGGAAAAAATGATGTTGTTATTTTTACATGGAGCAATGCTCCGTGAGGCATTTGATCTTCCCTTCCCAACAATGGCAGTGAGGCTTCCATTGTGTGTGACTGATGTGGATTTGTCACACTAGTGGGCTTGAATCGCTCCTTGCAGTGGTGTATTTATATTTTCCCCTGTCAAGGACAGGCAGATTTGCTCAGCCTGAATAATTGATGCGCGCTTATGAATTACACACAGTTACGATAAGTGAGCCTGTGTAAATCGCGGCTTCAGATTCACTGTCGATATGCCGCACGGATTTTGGGGCTTCATGTCATTTCCATGATCATGTATTATTCATGAGCACGCTGGCAGGGTGGTGGAAGAAGTGAGGTGTCTGATAATTGGAGCACTTTCAGGTGCCACGGCTTATAGACTAGAAAACAACGTTTGCTCAAATTCTTTGTTTTATAATGATCAGAATATAAAACGAATGTTTGCCTGATTACTGGTCGTGGACAGTCAACAGAAATAGCCATTTGTCTTTCATGGGTATACAGATGGATAAAACTAGTGTCGGCTTGCTATCTTGTCATTATTGTCGCGCCAGCCCACTCGCTCTGAATCCTGGCTGTGGATTAAAAGAACAGTCTTCTGGCATTGGTGATATGTGTGTGAATCGTCTGCCTCATTAATGGTTTCATTGTGATGTTAATGATAAGATTTCTTTTGAAATTCCGCTGACCCAAATAAAGTAATGTACATTTCTGTGGAAGAGAGGTGTGCCGTATGCTATTTGTGATCATGATTTGGAGATGGCAGGATTTGGTGTGTTTTTCCTCAATCATTAAAGCCGAACAGGTATTTTCATGGTTGCCTCAGGGGCTGTATGTCAGTATTAGGCTGATCTGGGCTGTGGCTTATCTTAGCTCCTGTTCATTATAGTGGCAGCTCTGAAAGGGAGACCGCTCTCTATGTAAACTACCTTTACAAATACATTGTGTTAGCAATCAGGTAAAAACAGTGCAGAATGTAAGACTTGTTCTCAGCTTGCTTTGTTGATTTATTGTCACTCCATTTACCAGCTTCCTCGGCAAGGTGTCACTTGGTAAGCAAATATCCTGATATTAGATCGCACCGCGTTGAGGTAAAACACGGCCACGGTCAACTGATACCATGAGGCCCATGTTTTCCCCTGGCTGCTTCTATAGGCTCCCCTTAGTGTCGTGTAGGGTTGGCCCTTAAGATTTGAAAACTTAGGTATTCATTTTTTGTTAAATTGGTCTTTAGTTGGTCTTTCTAATTCTATACTGGGTACTCAAAAGCATCTTTTTTTTTTCAGATCACAAAATTACAATCCCAAACTAAATACATTTGTTCAGTAAATACATTTGAAAAAGGACTATACATTTATAATGAATAAACAAACAAATAAATAAGTCATAGCTTGTTTTTCATGCGACCGCTGAAGCTAAAAGACCGGAGCTTTATACAAACGAGAAATTAAAACTGCGGCTTCTATAGCCACATAGTGCGCGAGCAGCAGTGCTTCAGTAAACTTATAATACATTTTCTGTGTACTATGTTTTAAATTCCTGTAATGAAATCACTGAAATTATAGGTATCTATAAAGCCTACATATTATTTTTAAGGATGATTTTTAAAAGTATTCAAGTACTACTTTAGAAATACCATTGAATATTCAGTGCCTGTAAAATGCTGGTCAGGCCAGCACTAGTGTTTATATGTGGACACCTGAGCCTGAGGTTGTAATATTGACACACTGCAATATTCTCAATACTGGGAACACATTAGTGAATCCTTGATTTGAGATGGTTGAGGATTGTCCTCTACGTTTTGTCAGAATGATTAAACACATTTGTTAAATCACATGCATGTCTTGATCTTCAAAACATCCACCGAACCTCAGCCGGAGTGTCAGGTTGGCCTGGGCTCTCACAGCATAGCTATGGCTGTCTTCTGCAATATAGATATTGCGAAGGACAGTATTGCGGTACCAGTTAGTGACTGATGTATTGCGCAATCCCACTGAGAGAGACTTTTAGTTTTGGCCTTCTGTGGGTGTGTGTTGCATGTGCAGCGCGTTCCTCTGCCTGAGTTGGTTTTGCGCATGCCGTGGTGGTGCGAAGCATCGAGTCGCCCAGGAGGGAGAGTACATCTGTCCCATCCCCAGGCCCAGCGCGATTGGCACGGCCTCTCTCATCTATTAATCATGGAGAGTGCTTTCTTATTCCGTTGCCATAGTTTCAGGGCCTGAGACAGTGTCGGGGCGCCTGGAGGAAGGGGGCTGGTGGGAAGATTGCTGGGGCCAGCGATTCCAAACAGCCTCTCCAGCAGAGAGTGTGCATAAAAGGGCCACCGTGGCCTCTGCTGGCACACAGAGAGCCTTATCATACGTGCAGGAGATGGCCACTCTGAAATATACGGGATATCACAGTGCCAAGGTGGAGAGAGTTCTCTCCGTCGCACCAAGGTCCTTTGGTTGGAGGACCACCCAAAGGTGTTGATACGTGTGAATGACACCAGAGCTGCGTCTCAAATGAAGTTCTCCAGTAGAGTTCTAGCCACTTTTACTTCAAGTGTACTGTTAATTATACCGGGTTGATGTTGTAGAAACTGATATCATATTCACTGACTGGAAGAGGAAGAGTAGACTAAAGTCAAAAGTTTAGCCAAACTTTTTTGATTGTCTAGGGGGTGAATGCATGGAGGCTGTTGAGGCGTCCATGTACTATTTGATTTGAGACTTTCCTATCAAAATTCAAGCTGTACATAACAATTATTTATGCTGATTGCAGTTATTCATACTGACTTCAACTGTCATGCACAGTTAGTAGCTGCCATAATCCTAATTTCACAACATTTTTATTTGGTTAAGTTGGGCAAATACATGTAAATATTAGAAAACACATTTATACAAACCAACCCTATGCATATTGACTAAGTACTTTTGACAGCCTTCATACAATGGCAATAGTGGTACCAACAATCATTTGAGTGTATGACTGGTGCTAGAACAGTTTTAGGGGGCAGTTTTGAGTTTATTTGAGCTTGAGTGGTCAATATAGAGCTACATAGAATTGACATATAGGAAACAAGATAGCTAATTTGCCAGTTTGGTCACTTGTTCGCTTTCTTTAGTTGTTAATGGCAGTTACACATGCAGCAGTCAGTCAGCTTAAACGATGGTGACAGGCCTACAAGTCTACAGTGTGAAGAACGTGGTGAATAGGGCCAGGGACTTATACAAAGGGCATATCTCTGCTCTAGATAGGAGCTAAGATTGCTGACAAAAGTGTACTTCTGCGTGTTGGCAGCTCGGTTCAGATGTCTGTTATGCGGAGAGGATTCATCTCAGGAGTTCCGTCTGACTCTGAACGCACAAGTCGTTAGTATGATTGACTCCCTGTTTGGCGGGTGTTCAGGAAAAGGTAACGGCTTATTCTTTCGTGGAGAGAATGAAACTGCCCCATTGACTCCGCAGCAGATAGGCTTTTCAGTATCACTGATGGGGTGATGAGTCTTATATTGCCTGTTCGGTGGCGCAGCGTGCATCACTGGTTGGCAGAGATTTTGTAAGACGTGCTGAAGCGAGCCTACTCATCGGATGTGAGTCCCTGAAGTGTAAATGATGCTATGCAGCGCAAGGTCTGGAGCTGAGAATGTGCCTCATCTTACAGCAACATTTTCCCAGTAGATAGGCTTGTCTCAAATGGTTTTCCCACTGCCAGGCAAAATGGAATTGCAGTGCAGCCCCATTGGACGCTTGTTATACACTATGTGGGTTAGTATTCCACGATTTACCTTGATTTTTTTGCATAAAAATAGACCAAATTGTTAGTTACACCCTTGGTCAGAATCTCTGCATGTTCTTGTCTTGTTTTAATGGCCGTGCAGCCGCTGTAACTCTTCATCACATTGCTTTTCTAGGGGGTATTTTTAGGGCCTGAACAAGCACAGACCGAAGGACTGTAATCATGAGACTTTCTCCTGTGTCTTTCATGTGGTTTCAGTTCTGAATAAAGAAGCTTGTCATTGTCAGTGCCGCCGGGCTGCAGTCCATCCGTATGTGATTCGCACTCCCTTTTGGCTCATATCTATGACCTTTTCTAGACCAGGCCCCCCCATAAGAGTTACAAAATACGGGTGGTGGTGGTTTTTTGTTGTTTTTTTTTTTTTTTTGTGTTTTCCTGCAGGGCCTTTGGAGACTTCTGTGTGGCTTTGAAGATACGGTTGTGGGTGCCGTTACATCACCCACTGCCTTGTGCAGGTGGGGTTGAAGGAGAACGATGTGGCTCTTGGAGGCTTGTCAGATATTGTGTGGGATTGCGTCATGTTAAGAAGCATCTGCTGTAACGGTTTGAGAAGAGCGGATTAGCTTCAACTTTATTTAATTTTCGCCTTTTGCATTTCATTCCCCTCAAGTGTTGACAGATTTACCTAAGGCAACTCTGAGATATCGGTCTTAAAACAAAAGGGATTACTTCAAGCAAATCACACTCCTAAGGCTCTTTGGAATTCCTCGATAAGGTTCTCCTTATGTTAGTGTTTGCCTCCAAACTTTGGCTTTGTCCAGAATATTGCTCTTAAATCTGTGAAGCTGCTCCATGTGTTGCATAGCTGCTGACTGCTGCCCTTAGGGGAGGTTTTAACTTTCCGGACATCGTCGGTGGAAGTTAAACAATAATGGCCCTTTGTGTACATTTATTACATGTCTAATGAACAAATTGCAGCCATGTGGTGTCGCGTGCCTGGTAACATAAGCGCAACCACAAGGCCCCCAGTGTTCAGGCCCTGCCTGTCCATCAGCCTGGAGTATCGAAACGAGACAGGAGCACTTATCATCGCTCTCAAAGGACCTGCTCAACAGCCTGACATTGTTTCCTTCCTGCGCCGCAAGAGGAACCACACGTGAAGAACCGGCGGCAGATCTATAACAAGCAGGGCTCTGTTGGGCATATTCATGCCATAATCAAGTTTCCTCTGCATTTCTTTTTTTTCCTTTCCTTCAATAATCCAGTGGATCTGTCTTACACAGATCTCCTTAACCTCAAAGTGTGTAAGAGGAAACACTTTGTTCTTTAAAGCTTAATGTTACTATTTTACTAGCTTCCAATTAACTTTTCATAATGATTTTATATGTTATTGCATGATTACATAATAACTGTACAGTTGTATACAGAGCTGTTACAGGGTCACATTTAAATAATAATTCAGTTGTAAAAAATCCATTGCATTTTTCTTCTCAACGAAGCAGCAGGCTACATATACTCTAATGCTATATAAATGTAAAAATATATTTCCTTTACTTATCCGTTTAAGAGCGCATTTATATTGTCAAATTGTCATGACACACAAATTTGCTTCAGCGTAGTTCATGCTGAAGGCTGATAAGCCCTGTTCAAGGCCACACAGATTCATTTTTAATGCTTTTTTTCTTCATTTATTTAACACATTTTAGTGTATCTTCCAATAAACATACTCTTGGGTCTTTAAATAGCAATTTGCAGTTTGTCGCTGTTCATTTAAGCCTCAATTAATCATCAGTAATTATCGTCAGATTAGTAGCGACAGCCACAAAGTTTTTTTATAGAAGTTTTCTATGTAAACAAGCATGTATGGCTGGCAATAACTCTTCATCTGATTCGAACCCTAATGAAACATCTCCTCTTTTACTTACAAACTGGGATATCAGATTTTAATGTGATCTTCCAGCAGCTTCTTTCAATGAGCTATGAGCGAGAAATAATTACACAGAGTATAAGAAGAGAGCATCGTGGCGTAAACCCAGTGGTTTAATTAAATTTGTTTGGCTCAATGTATGGGCACAGTTTATCTGCACGACTGAATTAGACGTCGAGCCCTGGCATTTGGATAGCTGGTGTCGTGTTTGTTTTGTGCGTAAATGAAAGTGCTATTTTGGGGTTAGAGATTCTGGTTGCCTGACTTCCATTCATAACGCTCCGCTGTCGTGCTGAGCAGGCAGTTCCGAACGCTTCCATCTGTTTTGGTGACGCTGTAATGGGTGATCAGCAAATATGTCCCCTTCCATTTCTCCAGACTTGCTGGGGCAGCATGCTAGATTATGGGAGCTGCTGCAAGGTAACTGGATGGAAAGGAATGGAACGTTACCCAGATGCACGGCTCCTGTGCAACAATTGACCTACATATGAGAACGCAGGAGATCCAGCCGTATTGTTGCTGGAATATTTCCTCCCCACCTGACTTTGATCTTCTTCCCTCAGGGCTCTGTGGATTTATGCTCCTCTCTGCAGCCCTCTGTTGAGGTGCGCTCGTCCAAGGCCAGCTGCATGTTCAAATGAGAGGGAGCGTATCTAAAACAAACATCGTTTCATGCGTTCGGGCCGATGTGGCGGCGGTGCCACTGTACAGTTTGTCATCTCTTTGTTTGCCAGCCACAGTTTTGGCTAAGACGTCCCTCGTTTTCTGTCATGTTTTAAAAAAAGAAATGCTTCTTTTGTGCACGCTGGGCTTTTTCTTCTCGTCTGGTGGGCAAAATGAAGTGTGAGGAATATGCAAAGGCTTGTGGGTTTGGATGAGGTTAGAGCGATTTCAGGCATCGTGGCACAACACTTGCCTTAATTTTAAAATTTGTCAGCTTTCCATACGTCATATTTTCATTACAATGCCCCATTTATCTTTCAGCTTGTTTGAAACAGCCAACGAATTGTTGAGTCAAATCCACCGGAAACACAAGCTGTATTATAGGCCTTCATTCAAATCAGAGGGAAGATCCACAGCACCCTATTAGAGTGAATTTATGTGACAACCTGAAAGATTATATTGCTGCTTTGACAGGGGTGTTGGAGTGAAATTATGCGTGAAGCCCCAATTTTTTATTGCCAGCGTCTGTTCTGCCAGGTTTCACCGGCAGTTATAGCTATGTCTTTACCTTCATAACTGCTGTGTCCGTTTATGGATGTGTGATATTTCCACAAGAATTTATAATACACCGCCCTGTCAGAAGGTTATTACCATCCGAAGGTTCTCGGCCCTTCCTGCGTTTGCACGTTGAAGCGAAGGAGACACTGTGGTTTGGAGGTATCGATTTTATGCAGCGGACTATTATGAGCTTTTTATAGCCATTAGTGGTGGTTATTTATTCGCCCGGATGCATTGTATTACGTTTTGGAGGTTATCGAGTGGTAACTGAGATCCTAATCAATGAAACCATTGATAATATGTTTGTCCTATATTCACAAACAACTTTTTTCCCAGTCCCTCAGGAGCCAAAATCTTCAGTGGGTCGTATTTAGAACATTTTTGAATTTGTTCACAAAGCTCATTTCTCATTTCAGTTTAGCATTGTTCTCTCTGAAAGTGGCTTCATCCTTTTCCAATATCTCAGTGGGGCTGATGTAAATGAGAGAACCTCGAGCCAAATATCTAGTAGCCCAGTTTCTTAGGGAAAAAGAAAATGAAGAATATAAAGACCCATCAGGACCTCTCCGCACTATTTTGGGTCACTAGATCTCGCAGAAAAGTGTAAAAGTATTTTGGGAGAGGGTAACTGTGGTGACACATGGAATGCTTGTCTATTAGAGTTGACTTTGGCTTCCTTTCTTTACGCGGCGATGACACAAACCTTTTGGGATGTTGGGATGGTGGTAGAAACTCAAGCCACACAATGGCTGGACAGCTGCCTGGCTTTACGTACATGCCTTGTGGGGTGTGGCATCAGCTGCAGGTTTGGTATCTTAATGGGTCTTTCAACAGATCGTATGACACTTGGACATGTGCAGTGGGTCCAGTGTCCCCTCAGATCTGCGGGTGTCCAATTCAGGGATATCATTCGGATCCGGTTTCTTGGGTTTTTCTGGTCAGGTGTCGTCAAGGCTTCACGTGTACTGGGTAGAGAGTCTTCACAGGTATCACATTAAACAGTTCTCAGGATGAGATGATTGCTGTCCTGTAGGAAATCTAGCCTGGAAATCATGTTATTTGTTGTCAGTCTGTTTCTTATTATGCAGTAATAGGGTGTTTGAGGAGTTTGATGATAATGCTATTGTAGTAGATCTTAAGTGAAATGCTGCAAAGTTAATGTATGCCTGTATCCTGTTATATAGACTGTGGCACTGAATTGTAAGCTTCATGTCATATTTGCAATTCTATTAGCTCTGGGAGATTGAGAATTCAGTCCCTTGCGATGCCACAGCCAACCATGGCCAGGCGTCCAAGGGGGCATAATTGGCCTCATTTTCTCTGGGCTGATTAAGTGACCCTTTGGTCCAAGGAGAAAAATATGACTTGGTGTTGGTATCAAGGCTGCATTATTGGTGGCAGAATCAGAAAAGGAAAAATTACACCATGGGTAATAATTCTAATAATTCTATCCAGACATGATTCTGAGGGGAAAAAATCAATTATATCACAATTTGTGTTGATTGTCTTGCCATCACTTTGAATACACAATTATAGGAGTCAGACTGGACAGACTCTTTAATGCAAATACAATGTGCCAAGCTTTTGTTTTGTTACATTTGATCCAAGAATCGCATTGACGTTACATTACATTCATTTGGTAGACACTTTTATCCAAAGCGGCTTACAATTTGAGGAAACCGTGTGAGAACCAGAGGAGGGTTCTAAGTGCTTAAACCTTTATGTCGTTAAAAAATAAAATAAAATAAAATCAGGAGAAGAGATACTCTCTGAACAGATGAGACATCAGGAGTGTTTTTAGGCCTGAAAATGTCACCACTGAATTTACAGAGTCTCAGAGTATATACTGGGTATTCTACAGTCCCGAATCTTCTACTTTATTCACAGGTTTACATTTGAGACCACTGCTCCTGCAAATGAGATGAGCGAGATGAGTCACGGGAAGCAGCTCTAAAGCCTTCTTGTACTGAGCTAGAATGACATTCAGAGGTTTGCTTCATTAGAATGAACTGCGGAATGGATTGTGCCAAATGAGCAGCCATGACACATCCTACATCTGTGTAACAGAGGCTGCGCTGCAGTGCGTCTTCTCTTCCTGTGGAATTTGCCACGACGGGCTTTATTGAATGAGCTCCGTCACACAATCCCAAACCCCCATATTAATAAAGCTGAGAATGAGCCAGTGTTTTTAAAAGCAAGCAGCACCAAGCTTTCTGGATGTAATATTCCTAGCCGCACTGTCTCGGCGTAACAGTAAGTAACAGTAGACCTGCTCAGAAGACAGCAAGGTTCTTTGGCAGCGAGCGTTTACTGTATCCTTCAGAATAATGTAGTCCGAATGAAGGCGGCTCGAGAAGGAGAAAGCTTCTGTGAATTCTTCTTCAGTTTCCATATGGTGATCGTTACTGAACTTGTTCCTCCCAGTCACTTTAATGAAAGTAGACATTCAGTGAACGACCCCCCATGTAGAATGTGACAGGGTGTACTGTTTAGGTGGCTTAATTGACCCTGCTACAGAAAGCGGAGAGTGCAGAGCAGGGAGGCAGTGGGAGGAGGGAGAGGGGGGGGTGGGGTCATTATAGCCGAGACTGTCCGCTTCGCTGGCATTTCTGGTTAATATAAAAACCATTGTCTAATGGTTAAACAGATAACAAGAGTTGGATTCATTTTGAACTTCTGTGTTTTTAATGGATGGCATGTCAAGAACAATCACGACATGGCAGGGAAACGTCGGCAACAAGCGGGCGCTAGCTGGGGAGGGTAACCAGAATGAGTTTTCAGGCAAAGGGGAAAAAGCGTTTTCAAGTTGAGACCGAATGCGGCTGTTATTGGATTTTTCATCTTTGTGTTTAGATCATGTTAATCTGAATTGATTAATTGAGTTTGGTGGAAAATAAATGGCAGCGGCGGTTGGAGAGCATGAGAATGTGGCTCGGGCCTCCGGTGCATTGTGGAAGACCAATGGGAGCTCATACAAAACTGAATTAATTGGTTACATGCTACATTCACTGTGTGTCAGCCTGAGAACATCTTCTCATTTGTTAATGTCAGATTAAAGATGTGTGTGTGTGTGTGTGTGTGTGTGTATTTGAGTCAATGGGCCTGGAGGCCACAGGAAATACAGACTGTCTAGTCCCTTGCATTGAAAGCAGCGCAGCAAAGCATTGTTATTATCAAAAGCAGGACCTTCACAGACCTTTCTGACTTTAAAGTTTCCTCTTATTCGGTCTAGTGGAACTCATATCTCATTGGCTTTCGGGCAGCGCACTAACCTGGAGTCATTAATCCATCGGCGGCGATATTGAAGTAAAAGACTGAATCGGCTCGGGCCGCCAAGCGAAGAGCCGCGTGTTTGAAGTTTCGGGGGCCTTAATTGAACGATAAAGGACACTCTCTGAGCGGCACCCACGAATTCTACGCTGGAGCGCTGCTGTACAATCCAATTACTGAAAGAAAAACCCATCAGCGCTGCCAGTAATGGGTTATTTTGGAGAGGACAGGCAACAGAAGAAAGCCGACGTGTAAACGCAGATACTACTTGGAAAATGCAGAAGAGACAGTCTAGCTATTCATTTCTCCTCTACTTTTTCAGAGGCTCTGTGACATCCATCTGCTTAATGCTTCTTGGTTAATGGATATCTGCATCACAGGGTGGAATTGTAGCCTGCCTTCCTGTAGCTAACCTAGCAACCCTGTTGATTGAGAAGCCCAGTCTGGCTGTGGGGCAGTCACCTCATGTTTAGATCTTTGTTGCCTTTGACTAACAGTAAATAAAAAAAAGCTCAAGTGGGTGAAAGGGCAAAAAGATCAAGGTCAGTGTGCAATATTCTGTCTCAGTGTGTGTATGTGTGTGTGTTTAAGCCCCCACTGTTATGATTATGAGAGATAGAGGGAGATTAACAATATTTGAGGATGTGTGTAGAGCATCTATGCCAGCAAATGGCTGGTTGGGTGCAATCTGACGGTCATGTCTGAATGGAAAGCTGCTCTACTGTACTTTAAGGGGCCCGGACGCTGAAAGGCCTTCTGGCTTGATTGCAGGGACCACAGAAGTATTTTAGACCGACTAAAAAAATGAATTGCGAACTTGCGTAGAACGTACAGACCGAGGTCAAGTCCAAATCTGGTAGAATAATTGCAGATGTTGTGTGTGATATTGGCTAACCTGAATGCTGCAAAGCTTCTTAGGAGAGTCTGAGCAGCTCTGTAGCACGGAACAAAGTAAATGTGGCCAAGAGGAATCGTTTCCCTTAGGGGTGCAGCGGGTGACCCCTGCCTTTCTGAGCCGCAGTTTAGTTTTTATGTCATGGCTCAGCTTGGAAATAATTTAGCCATCTTTAAACTTCATGTGTTTTATATTAAGTTTGATATTAAATTCAATGCAAGTTAGGTAAAACACAAACCAGAAATATTTTCAAAAAATGAAATAATGTCTGCAATTCCTCGTTCTCAAAATTGTCAATGCCGCTGTGAGGGGAAAGTCCGGCCACACGCACTCTTACAGGGTTTTCTGCATAATCTGTTGTGGCAGGAACGGTGACATTTCCAATTTGCAACAGCCTCTTTCAGCACAACCAGCCAATTGCTCACTCATGTGTGCTCCGTAAAGAGGTCTTGTCTGGAGGACTGTTTTGTTATTTTCCCATGGATCAGTCATGTGGTGTGCGGTTACTGTTGCTAACCTCTCTGTTGTTGAGCTGTCTGTCATGAACTGTCAGTGAATTGTGCTATACCTGCTACTCAGATGTTCTGGCTCTCTCTTACAC
This sequence comes from Brachypetersius gabonensis, assembly GCA_037577145.1. Lineage (NCBI taxonomy): Eukaryota > Metazoa > Chordata > Actinopteri > Characiformes > Alestidae > Brachypetersius > Brachypetersius gabonensis. Next base: position 8,503,588 of record JBBJLR010000018.1, read on the forward strand.
CAAGTTATTTAGCTTTATTGTCATTCTAGCCATATGAACACAGTGCACTGAAACTAAACAATGTTCTTCCAGGACCATGGAGCGACACAAAAAACAAAAACAGACCCACAAAGAACAAAAACAGGAACAGCACAAGACTACATAAGCGCAGACAGGACAGGAATACACAGAGTGCAAAAAGAGAAAGAGAGCAACAAAAACACAAGTGCAACAAAACAACAGGACAAGACATTTAGTGCAGCTGGTGTTTGAATGAATACAGTATTATGACAGATACCGGATTCTAGCAGATATACTGCATTATGAATATAGATTGTAATTATACCCTGAACATTTGCTTATAAAAAATGCAGCTAAACAGAGAATCTCATCTACGCATGCTTTTCTCCCGTCAGACTCACACACACACACACACACACACACACACACACACACACACACACACACACACACACACACACACACACAC